>WMED01014721.1:0-13917 GCA_019650415.1 Pipa parva | reverse complement strand
CAAGCTTTCCAGCAGCCATAGCCATAGATATAAGCAGAGACCAGTAGAGTATAGGTGATATTTTTTATTGGCTAAATGAATAGATGGTAAATACAAGCTTTCCAGACTAGTTAGCTCTCTTCTTCAGGCATGGCATCATTGATCAAGGTGAAAACTTGAATTGAAACATAAACACTGCACTGTAGTCAGGTCGGGAATATTTAACAAGCTTTGTTAAAAACTTTAAGGATTTGCCATTATTTTTTTCCTCATCTTTGTAACTTAACCAGTCCTGCTGCAAGATTTCCCTATTGTTGTCAGCCCAATTTTTGCCCTGGCTTTTCTGGGTCAAATAAAAAAAAAAATCTACCCTAAAAATACCCTTTTCTGGTTTCACTTATTGATAAATGTTGACTAATAGTAAAAATAAATAAATAAATAAAATAAAATCACACTTTAAGTGGCTAAACTGGCAAAAAAGTGGCAGTAAAAATATTCAAATTGGTGTAAATGAAAACGTAAGAAAGATGAATTAGACAAACATGGCAGTGGTTCACCTTCTCTTTCACGTGTAGAGTTTTTCGACTAGTTCGACTGCAGGTGAAACAGTCTATTTAATGAGCTGTTCTTAGACAATTTTATTGCAGGAGACTAGTATAAACCCATTATTCCTTTTGGAGCTGGTCCTGTCACTTAGCCACAGTCAAAAATGTTTTTTTTCCCATCAAAAAAGAATTTAGATATAAATCTGTAATAGAAGGGACTCTCATAGATAAACACTGCAAAATGTTCCCCTGTCAACCAGTCTATATTTATCGATAACAATGTATATAATGTAATGGGAAATATTTTTATTGATCCTTTGTAAATCAGTAAAAATTCATAGGGTGAAACTAATCAATATGGTCGAAATGGTCTTAGTAAACATGCTTCTTATAAGCATCCAAAGCCTGCAATTTAAGCACTTCTTGTGTGTGTAATCATAGACTGTTTTTTAAACTGATTAAAGGTTTCTTTTCTTGTAGTAAATTTTCTACATACAAAAATGTCATCACGGGGCCAAACCACCTGAAATTTCCTTTCTGGTCATGTTTTCTTTTCCTAGCAGTTTATCGTCAGTGGAGCGCAACAACGACAAAAGGTGTAAACACGCAAATAAATAATCCTTCGTTGCCTACATTGTTTTCTTTCTTATCAAGTTTTTCTCAGCGAGAAAAAAAAGAAAACATTGCAAAACCTTTTTCAAAAAGGGCAATACTGTTTTAACAGGCTAAGGTCAAAAAGGAGTGTTTTCTCCACACTAAAAATGTAGATGAAGGCACACAAGCAGCTTCAACATTCACTCATGGACCTTATTGACTACTTTCAGGGGTTTCCAACCATTGGGTCTTGGACCAGTAATGGTCCACGAGTTGCATGGTACCAGGTCACATCTTTTTCGCTCTTTGAAGTACTAATTTTTTAGTTTTCTTACCCTTCCCTTTAAACTCTGTCTCTTCCTTGCTGTATTTCGCTCCCTCATCCTCTCTTCTCCCCCACCTTCTTTCCGTCTGTCCTTCTTTTATTCCTCCACAATTGTTCTCTATTTATATCCCACTTTTCCTGTAAGCCCCAACCCCCTAATGTTACAGAAGGCTATTGGTCTGGGTTTTTAAGTTGTGGCTACTTTGGCATATGCATATTACTGGAATTAATTAAATGTTTCTTTTCAAGATAAATAAATGCTAGTTTTCCTAATCCAAGGTCAGTCTGAAGTTGCAATAACTGTGTATATTTCAAACAAAAAATTCAGACCTCTCAACCAGATGTATTTTAAAGGGAACAAGCCCATTTATAGAAGAGAGGCTGCTGCTACCCTGAAACTGAATTCTCTTCCAATTAATAAGAAGGATTTTTTTCTTTGTTTTTCTTTATGCACACCTGGTTGGAATGTATTACACCATCTCTTCAATTTAGGCTGGTTGCTCTGTTGGAGCTGGGTGGTGTGATTGGTAACATAAAACAAACTGCATATACATATCGACAAATCTTTCTTTAATTTGAAGGTTTGTATTTAGATATATCAAAATAATTATACAAGGATTCTCAAACAAGAATTTGAACAGCTGTTTAGCATAATGCTGACTTAAACAAATACAAGCTAAATAGAGTAAGAGTTAACAAGTCAAATCTACCTAAATTCACTGAAACTGGAATGCCCAGATCCTATTGTTTCGTGGCTGACATTGTATAATTTTTCTGCATACATAATTCCATAGTAGATGACTGCCTCTGATGCAATTTAGCTCCACCTCCTGCGCAGAAAGCTGGTGTCTGTGACATTAGCTTTAACAGAGCATGTGTGAATGTGCAGAGCAGGTGTGACATGCTAAAATACTGGGTGTAATGAACTGTGTGACATTCCCAAACCAGTTGAATACTATGTGGGATGGCATCTCAAGGTTCATTGACATATTAATGAGAGTACAGTATGACAGCCGTTAGATAATAGCGCCAGAAAAATTGTAATACAGCTGCAGCCCTATGGTACTGATCTTCTGCTTCATATTACAGCGGTTCAGACTGACAGACCTTGTACTTTTATGTGTCACTCTTATATGTCAGTATATCATCACTTTAAATTATTGAATCGCTATCTAAGGTGTTTATTTTTCATTTTTAGCTATTTGGTTGATTCCTGAAACTGAAGGTTCAAACGCAGTAAGTAATTTATGCATGTCGTAATTTTATGATGACAGAATTTTTCCTGTTGCTTGAATGCTGAATAATACATTATTTTCCATGACTGATTAATCCTTTGCCTTGTTTAACAACACCTGACTCGTGAAGAAAAGGACACAATGAAGACGCTTTTCCAGACTTCTACTTTACCCATTGACTTTATTCTATTGTTTTTGTTTTTTTTTTAAATATATGCGCTGGCAAATTACATTTGAGTGTAAAAGCCCATGTAGAATTAAACAGTTACAGCACATTAGAAAACCCAAAATGATCTTTAGTGCTTTGAATATTATTAAGTCTTTAGAGTGTCACTTTGCACATCTTTAGACTGTTTGACTAAATATGCCAAATGAAACCTCCCACCTCCTGTAGCTAAGGAATTGGGTAACTGCATTAGCTAAGTTACAGCTGAGCCATATCATGTTGGAAGTCGTTGCTAACAATCTTTATTGGTAAACGCAGTAAAAATTGCTGGTATCTCTGCGTAGCTTACAAGATGGGGGTTATTCACTAAGGTGCGAATTCGACTGTCAAATTCGGAAACAGCGGATTCCCATAGTAAATCCGCTACAATTTCCCCATTGTAAAGTCGTGACAATTTTTTAAAGTAAAGATTGCCACAATTTTCCCATAATAAAGTCATGACTGCGACAATATTCTCATTATAAAGTTGTGACTGCGACATTAGCAGCCTATTGCGACTGTCTTTATCTGGCGAATTCGTACCTATACGCCACAATTTGGAGTTTAGTGAATAACCCCCTGTGAGCGCAGATGCAATAGCCTTGTAGCATACTACATTTCGTCTTGCCTGTATTGTTTTGAATTAATTTTTTCATCACACAGGACAGAGAAGTTCTTACACAATAAACGTCTCCTAGGGAACTTAAATGCGACTTTTAAAATGATACATGCTACATAATATCATACTCCTTTTAGATTTTGCACATAGCTTACAGACACTGCTTAAAAATATTATATCATGTTGGTAAAAAACAAACAAACATTACAATGCCTCTCTTTAATAATAATAATAAGAGATTTATAAAGGTCATTTCGACCTATTTGCTGCAATTCGATCCATTTCGCCAGAGATATCGCCGTTCCCCCCCGTTTGGCTGCATTTTCAGTTTCCCTCAATTTATGCTGAATAAAATGTATCAATATCGATGCATTAACACAGTTATACTTTATATTACTTTCAACAGAGATCCTTTTCCATTGACATCAATCATGTCGATCTTTGCGACGGTGGACTTAGAATAAAATGTTCTAAACCATCTCCATAGAGAATAACGGGGTCTTTTTACCACCCTCAACCAGTTGAAAACTTTTGAATGATGAATAAAAAGGTCAGATATCAATATATACCAGGAGAAAACTTTGCACATTTTTATAAATCTCCCCCGATTATATCCCAAAAAAACCCCGAAAACACAGTAAATGATGTCAGCGTACTGCATGTGCAGTGAAGTGCTACATGTGCTTATTCGGCGCTGGTATTGTAATAAATACCTGAAACATAAGATGCTTCGAGGTGATTTTTTCAGTACCACTCAAGTCATCACAGAAGGTCTTGAAAAACCTGCAACCAAAAGCTGTGAAACTCTTTTCCTGGGTCTTCCCAGTTGAATTCTTTACCCTGTGCTTGTAGGAATGTTGGCTTTGGTTTACTACCTTGTATTATGCCAATGAGCAACACATTCCCACACTTTACTCTCAGATACTCGGACTCCTTCTTCTATTGTTCTGTGCCTCACTGAAAGCACCACCTGCTTTGGGAACGATTAAATTGCAAGCTGAGTTTTATCTTCAATTCCCTATGGAAAGAACATTCCAAGATTGGGATCTCAGTTTTGTGACTTTCACTGTCCAGCACATTAAGTCATTATAAACAATACCTGAAGCCAGTGTTTTATGTGTTTTCGGGTTATTATAAGTTATGTAAGGTGGATTAAGGAATGTAATTACTGTGTATAAATTCACATGACTCTCATGGAGCAGTCTGCCTGCCTATATACCAGGGCTTTTACCAGAGAAATAGTGTAAATGCAGATTTTAAATGCCCACAGATGCAGAAAGCACAGATGAAAGTTAGATGTCTTAAAGCAGAATATATATCCATTGTATTAGATGTCTTAAAGCAGAATTTATATCTATTGTATTAGATGTCTTAAAGCAGAATTTATATCTATTGTATTAGATGTCTTAAAGCAGAATTTATATCTATTGCATTAGATGTCTTGAAGGGGAATATATATATTTATTGTATTAGATGTCTTAAAGGGGAATATATATTTATTGTATTAGATGTCTTAAAGGGGAATATATATATTTATAGTATTAGATGCCTTAAAGAATAACTATATGCTCGTTATGTGATGCGGTCATTCTCAAGGAGTAGTGGGGTGATACTGACCTACCAGGAAACTATGGTAGGAATTTTCCCTTTGGTAGTGCTGTGCAGGCCAACCAAGAAAAACCTGTTAGACTAACCTGCTGGGTGGACCTGCACAGTAGCAGTCAGGTGCTGAAGATACTCACTGATTGGTGATTTAAGCTCCAGTGCTGCCCCTGCTCTCAGTATTCTGCCAATGTCTTCTTGTCCTGACAGACACCATGATCCTTGTCAGTTTTCACAAATAGAGCAAACGCAGTAGCAGTTTTACATTAGAAATCTTTGTTCACAAAAAGTATATAACAAATATAAGCCATTTGTGAGCATCCCCTTTCTCACAAAAGGGAATGGCTTAAAGGGGAACTATAGTCAGATTACATCTTTACATATGCAGTACTATACCTTAGTCATAAGTGTTTCTCCCCAGTAGTTGTTTCATGTGACACAGAATGATTGCGTAGGCAGCACTGATAAACTTCTGCACCAGGAAATGTGTGTGTGTGTGTGTGTGTGTGTGTGTAACATGTACTGGCCAGTTTCCTCCCCCAAACATTTTTGCCCTACTTAGCACAAGTGCACAAGTCAGCTTTCCCTCTGTAATTTCCTGCATTCCAACTTAATTTATGTGGCCAAAAGCACACTGCTTAACCAATAGCAGTCAGGCTGCTTTTTCTTTTCATGTTGCTTGACTTAGAAGAAGCTGCAAAATGTCAGCTCTCAGGAAAACTAATTAAGGGAAACAAACGGCAAGTCCAATTTAAAGGAGACCATCATAAGAGTACACTTTGAAAATAGAGGTTTTGCAGACCCAAACTTATTCCCGTTTATCCTATTCACCAGGGTCTGGCTTGCTTCTTTACTTGTAAAATACATAGATTATATTCCAGAAACTACATTGGTTTTAACTAAAGGACCAACAACACTAGAAAAACTTGTAAAAATATAATCTTCCAAGTATTTATTGAGCTCTTTGGTGCTCTTCAATAATATGTAGATTTATTATCCTCTGAACATAATGTGTAGAGTAGGGGGGTTGTTTACATAACAAATAGTAGGTGGTTACAATCAACAAAGACAATGAAGCAGTGCAATTTAGGATAGATGACATTTTTACTGTTTAGAAAATGATGCCATTCTAATACAATGTTTTCCTTTTTTGTGTTACTGTTGTTGGCAATTATGGCTCACAACTAGTCTGATCTAATATTGAGTGGGTTATTCTGTATTTTCCGAATTTGACTGTCGAATTCTCAAACAGCAGATTCCCATAGCAAACCCGCAACTGCGACAATTATCCTATTGTAAAATCGCCACTGCGACAATTTTAAAGTTGCAACTGCTACAACATTTCCATAGTAAAGTTGCAACTTGACAATATTCTCATTATAAAGATGCGACTGCGACAGTAGCAGTCTACTGTAACTGTCTTTAGCTGGCGAATTTACACCTTTATGCAACAATTCGGACTTTAGAGGATAACTCCCTAAGGGGGTTATTCAGGAAGCTCCGAAGTGAGGCGCGTAGTGTTCGCCTCACTTCGGAACAACTGAAATGCGCATGCTGATGTACTGCATGCGGATATCAGCATGCGCATTAAAGGGATTCCCCTCCCGGCGAGAGCACTCGAGTCTCCTCACCGGGAGGGGAATCCCTTTAATGCGCTGCTGATGTCCGCGTGCAGGACATCAGCATGCGCATTTCAGTTGTTCCGAAGTGAGGCGAACACTATGCATCTCACTTCGGAGCTTCCTGAATAACCCCCTAAATGTTAAGAGAATGCGATGTAAGGGAACCGCATGGCTTGTTTAGACATAATACCTTTCATCCAGCAGATGGTGCTGGAGAGCTTTCCTGTACCTTAGCATGCCTCTGAGATTGTAATGTCAAATCTTTGATTAATCTACATGTTTCAGCCTGTGTTTTGTAACTTATTGTGCTGTTTGAACAGTCTCCATTTCTTTTTTTAAAACAAATGTATATGTTGTGACTTATCTGGTTTGACTACTTTCTAAAAATGGTGTTTCCCTTTTGAATAAGTTTGTATACTGGTTGCAAAATAGTACAGGAATAAAGGGCAAAAAAATAGCAAAAATAAATAAATAAAATAAATAGAAAACATTGCTTGCTGGGATACTATATTTTACAGCCTCATAAACACCCCTGGAAAATAATGCAACCTCTTATCATTTGTCTGATTGTTGAGTTACTGATAAACTCAAGTCTGGGTAACTCATGATTATAAAAGACCAAACTAATACAAAATGACATCATAATAATTATGTACATCTTGTATTTGCTGTAGGATGAGCATGGTGATTCATGCTTTTACATCGATGCTAATATTGTGGAGCATCAATATAAGTATCCTATTCTCCTCCAGTGGTAGGCCTGGAGAAAAGAGCTCTGTAACACTGGGAAGGGGGGCTAGGAAATCACCCATTTTGCCATCCCCAACACTGGCCCTGCTGGGCAGTTTACTACTGCAGTTCTGTACCGGCCAATTTTCCATGAAAAGGTCCCCTCCCCTAGACATTTTTGCCCTACTTAGTACTTAGCACATGTGCTGAAGTCAGCGTTCCCTCTGTTCTCCTGCATTCCAACTTAATTTATGCGGCCAAAAGGTCAGCACACTGCTTAACCAATAGCAGTCAGGCAGCTCTCAGGAAAACTAATTAAGGGAAACAAACTGCAAGTATTATTTGTTCTCTAAACTTTTTTTAACTATTTGTGTCAGCAATTGGCTTAGTATAAAGGAGTTTTATATGTATGTGTGCGTTATATCAGCGCTATAGTGATTCTTTAATAGATGTCCCTGCTGTGCCTAGCATGTCAATACAAAGGGTCTTTAACCATTCCTGTTTATGCCAGGTGTTCTCTCTTAGGCAGTACCAGATGTAATAATTGTTGCCCTTCTTGATTCTGTATAATATTGGCATTGGCAGGCCCATTACATTAATAACAGTTGCCCTTCTTAAACCCAGGAACCCCTTCCTGTGCCATGTTAAAGTATTGGCTTTTCATGCTTACAGTAAATGGGCTTCCATGTTGTGTCTACAGTTTGTAGATACTAATGGGATCATTTTTCTTGGGTCTGGAGGTAAGTTTCTAGGTGCTTATATAAATTCTGCAAGCATCATAACACAGACACATCTGGAATGGTGTTTGAAGCAAATTTACAAGCTATAAATGCCATGTTTTAATCCATCAGCAACAAGTTTGAATATGGCTGAAACTGAACTAAAGGATAAACTTCACTCATGCAACTACCCTTGGGATATAGAAAATGTCAGATCTTTATTAACTGCAGGAAACATTTTTGAAGTTCCCTATCAAACTTTAATCGGCTTCTTTTCTTCTGAGTCTGTGTGAATAATTAGTTACTCCAAGATACATTATTAAAATCCCTATATACCATTTTTAAGTTTTCATGAGAAGGAATATGATATTCTTCTGATTATCATTCATTACCTTTTCTTTTCATTCTTATTTCTTTTCAAATACATTTACATATGCTGAGATTTTATATGGCATATCCTTGATCAAACTGTTTTAAGTCAACAGGCCATATTTATCAATTTGCAAATTGGCCTTTAGATGGGTGAATTCCCAACAGTTTACAATTTTGGGCAGTGCGGTGGCTCAATGGTTAGCACTCCTGCCTTGCAGCAATGGGTTTTGGATTCAGTTCCACCTGGGCACTCTGATTTCCTCCCACAATCCAAAAACATATGTCTGTGTCTGTGTCTGTGACTGAATAGGAAAACTAGATTGTAAGCTCCATGGGGCAGGGACTGAAGTGAATGATGAATCTCTGTAAAGCGCTGTGTAATAAAGTAGCGCAATATAAAAAAATGAGTAAATACAAAAAAAAAGTTGCATATTCAAATACAATATAGTTGTATATAGTTTATAGTGTATTTATTTATAGTGTATGCGGCAAATACACTATAAAGTGGAATGACGCTCACAAGTCAGAAATGACATGTTCACTTTTTCACTGGTTCCTTAAACTTGTACAAAGTAGACTTATATATACTATGCTTGTTTATTCAACATTGACTCTGAGGAGTTTTCAGTGTGATGAATGTGCATTAACGTTGTCAATGTAACAAAACTTGTTGAAAATTCAGTAAAAATGACTCGAGAAAAAAAGAAAATTCCGTATTGACTTTGGTTGGAAAGGTTCCACATTACACTGTTAAGCTCAACATCTGCCCGCATTGCATGGAAAGTAATGGCCTCTAATTAGCGTTATGTCATCAAGTGGTTGAGCATATGCCATATTCTTCTGTAAACACTGCTTTAGCTTTTAATTGTTCTTTGACTGTGGCCTGTTTGCGTACAGATCCATAATGTTTGCTCTGTCCTGGCGCACCTTTCTATCTATTAATTGCTAAAACCAGTGTAGTTCCTGTGCACTTATGATCTGTAGTTTTCTTCTGTCACCCGCATAGCAACACCAGCCATTTTTATTGGTTTGTTACAATAGCTCAGCTTGGAACATTTATACTCTATATAGGAGGTTATTTATTCGAATTGTTGCGTATAGGTGCGAATTCGCCAGATAAAAACAGCTGCAATAGGCTGCTACTGTCGCAGTCGCATCTTTATAATGAGAATATTGTCGCAGTCACGACTTTATTGTAGGAAAATTGTCACGACTTTAGAATGGGGAAATTGTTGCGGATTTGCTATGGGAATCCGCTGTTTGAGAATTCGACAGTCGAATTTGCACCTTAGTGAATAACCCCATCTATGTTCAATATGTTGTCTTCCAGCTACTGCTAAATAACAGTAAATGGTATCTCCTAAGTTATTACAACATCTGAAAATTCAGAATAATGAGCTTAAGCCATAGACAGAGGTTTCTATTGCTGCAGGTTTTTTCTCATATGGTAAAATGTCTCTCACAGTTAAAAATTTCCTTGTATGGAACTAGTCTTGAGCATGGGTATATTTTGAAATGTACCTCCCATGGTAAAGTAGAAGTGGCCTAATTAACAACAGGTGTCGCAAATGGTCAAGCTTACCCAAGCTCCAATGGGCCCGGCTTCTCTGCTGTGACTACTCTGTAGACCTACAGTGTTTACTTGGGAGAGGGCAGTGCGGCAGGGAGAAGGGATCTGCACTGGAGTCTCGGGACCTGTAGTTCTGCCCATGGGTGACATGGGATATTTATCAAACTCAAATTGTGATTCAATTGGTATATTGTTATCGATATGGCTTTAATCCCTTGAGTGCTGCCTGCTATAGTTTTTACGATAGTGCCACACTCCCCTTATTTTGCCAACAACATAGTTTCTGCGGTAGTAGTGAAATAAGCATCTATCGCTCCCCTGGTTAATTGAATTTCCGGTGGAGCCCTAACTTCAGATACGGGGCGTCCTGCAGCCTGGAACCAGGAACCAGGAACCAGGAAGGAGCTGAAGTGACCCAATTGGTCACAGGAGCCAATAAGAGAGTGCATCAGCTTTAATATATTGTTTGGGGTTTTCTTTTTGATCTGTAATAGAAATGCGGTTTTGACCCTGCATGTATATCATTTTGTTCAGGAAATCTACAGAAACTAGTGATTTCATGAGGGCTAGCATCCACAAATCTGTATCTATGGCAACAAGTCTGGTTGAAATAAGGGGAAAATATATATTAAGCTTCTGACCTTTTTATCAAAGAAAAGTATTCCCTATGAAGATGGTTCAGTAAATTTTTTTTTTAAGTCCCTGTTGAAAAGATTGGCAAAATCAATCAAAATCCAGCTCTATTGAAAGTGATGTGAAGTGTAGTATGGTATTATTTATTGATATTGATCCTTTTTTGATATTAATACATTTTATTGGGCACTACAGAAATTGACAGAAATTGAAAATGCGGCAAAATGAAAAACACGGCAATAAAGCAGCAAAAAGTGGTTAAACGGATTGAATAGCGATTAAAAGGTCGAGATGACCTTGATACATATCCCCCATATACATCAGATTAATAACTCATAATGGGGGTCATTCATTAAAGGGTGAACTGTCGCGCAAATGTCCGTATTTGCATCCTTTCACGACTTTGCCAACCCTGCTTAGTTAAACTCTGCAATGTGATGAATTCATGACCAATTTGGACGCTTACGCCGGTCGCAGACTTACGGAGCTCTTTGCATCAATTTGCGTGCGCGTGCACAGGTAATTTGGCTATTCAGCATACAACGGATTCTGTCGAAGGAGCGGATTCTGCAGTGCGTACTGCTGCGAATTCACTTGTTTCCTTCGACAGATCAGAGTGGGGAACTGGAGGGTTTGATGGCAGGGCTCCAGTGTTGTATAAGGCGACTATTCATTCAAAAGTAACAATGGCGACTGTGACTAAATGAGTCTACTACTAAACATGAACTAGGCACAAGGTGACATATAAAAATAAGTATATTTCATTTATATACAGTTAGTGGGATATGATGAGACTGACGGCAATATTTATAAACTGTTGCAGTTACACTTGAAACGCTATACACCCCAGAACACATTAAATCCTCTATTTTTGGAGGTTCCTCTGCTGGCAAGGTCCTTTTAGATCCCAGAGGTGAGCCCATATACACGTACATGCGCAGGCCATTTCATTTGAGGGTGTGCCCCCAAAGAAAAAATTCTTAAAGGTGAAGTTTTTCCCTATCCCCATCCTTGCTGTCCCCCTCCCTGCTGCTTTCATTCCCCTGCTACCCCTTTCCCTGATCTCCTTCCCCTGCTGCCCCCCTTTCTCTTGCTGCTTACCTTCCCCTGCTCAGTGCTCTTTGGAAGAACTCCTTCTTGAGTCCCTGCCTTCCTGCTGATGCTACTCACTAAACTTTGCTGATTGGGAACAGAAACAAAGAGGTGCGTCTCTGTGCACTGCTTTATGCCCTTGACAATTTCTACCTGGCCCTGTTCTAAGCTGCTACCATTAGAGTGCTGGAATGCCAGTAATGGTAAAATTAAAGGTGTACCGGTGCCCCAGCAGCCCTGCTGTTAAAGGCGCCTGTGCTGCATGCTGCACATTAGGGCATGCCTGGACACACCAGGTACGCCTATGGGTGAGCCCCTCTTACTTTTGGAATAAGTGCAATAAAATTTGAAATGATAGCTTGTTAGGCCAGGGCTACAGTAATCTTTTGTAGCTAAGCTAGAAAAGTTGTATATTATGGGATAAATCACACAGGTCACTTTGCACCATAGGCAATAATGAGCCTTATCATCTCAGCCATAAGACAGGCTACTTAAAAGGCATGATGGGTACAAATTATAGAAACATTTATGGTATATTATATACTCTGAGTTACACACAGGTTTAGAGAAAACATTTAGCAGGATAAATGAACAGATTAACAATTCAGTTCCATCTGACAACTCTGTTCTTACTATCCAATCAATTTATGGTCCAATTCAGTTCCATCTGACAACTCTTTTCTTACTATCCAATCAATTTATGGTCAGTGAAACAGTATTCAACTAAGCACACATTTCAGATTCCGACAAAAGTGAAAAGTCAAATGAACATTACACAAGATAAACGTGAGAAAGTGGTAGGGGTGAGCATTTGTTGTGATTCAGAATGTTAAACTTGTTAAATCTGTTTTCATTTCCAGCCAAACTGTCATGAGTACCAGTTACCTGGCTGCCCACGAGATTTTAACCCAGTCTGTGGAACAGATGGAGTTACCTATTCCAACGAGTGCATGCTATGCTTCTCAAACATGTAAGGTCCCATTTTATTCCTGTTATTTTATTCTGTGTCACTCCTTTCACAAATATTATCTTCAGAAAAAGAACTGTGTTTATCATATACACATAATATGGTTCGGTAGGGCAGGGCTAGATAATGGGCCTATAAATGACAGGACCAAATCCACAGGGAATAATGGGGTTACACCAGCCATAGGCAGGAAAACACTTTTGGAGAATAAAATTAGCTTTGAGCAACTTGAGAAAACAGTTATTTTCCACATTAGTAAATATCCTCCTACATGCTGTGTCAGGTGTTTGGCATTTGGTATGGATTAATTAACCAGTCATATGGCCTTAGATAAGGGATATAGCTACATTAATTTTAGAATGCCTTGCTCCATATTATCTAGATCAGGGGTCTGCAACCTTTTTGGCTGAGAGAGACATATAGTGCATCTCTGCTCAGCCCTTTTGAATCTGGAGCCGCTGACGTCATATGTGACGTCACAGAGGTGATGTCAGTGGCTCCAGATTGGCTAGCAACCTGGAAGCGTGTTGACGTCAGCGGCTCCAGATTGGCTAGCAACCCGGAAGCGCTGAGAGAGCTTTATCTCTACAGCGCTTGTCTGCAATTAGCCGGCACACTGTAACGAGCGGTGTTTGCATGTGAGCATCACTTGTTACAGTCAAAGAGCCAGATGCAGCCATCAAATGAGCCACATCTGGCTCGAGAGCCATAGGTTGCAGACCCCTGATCTAGATCATGTCAAATAAAAAATAATCTCACAGAGATTCAGGTAGAAGCTTGACAGAACGCATTTGTAAGGGGGTGTCAGAAACAAACATTTTTTTTTTATGAGAAGAGGAAGTAAGGAAAGTAAGTGCAGGGGAGATTGGGAGAAAGAAGGGGATTGATTAGAAAAGAGGCTTGTTACTGGAGGGGGAGCAGCATGAAAAATGACAGTTAGGAGAAGGTGTGTGAGGTAAAAAAGAGAGAGAGCAGAGCAAAAGCCAGTAATGAGAGTTTATAGACAACAGAAAAAAATCATTTAGGACAGTGAGAATGTGAACTAGTTGTAAAAGGACAGTGGGAATCCCAGTCAGGCTGAGACACAGCATTATATCAAGCAGTGCTAT
>WMED01014720.1:3297-13917 GCA_019650415.1 Pipa parva | reverse complement strand
AAAAAAAAATAATAGAATATTGTAATATTTGGTGATGCCTTTTTTATTGGACTAACAGTCTTTTCAAATAAATGAGCTTTCAAGAGGTTTATTCTCCTCCCTTCATCAGGTTACAAACAATACTAACTGGTTTCATGGCATCATACGCTCGTGTGAAAAAAAAGAAAAGAAAAATACACCGAGCGTATTTTTCTATTGAACTTACCAGCGACAGTGTGAACGCTCCACTGGCGTTCACATCACTTCCTCTGTGTCGCATTTTGGGCCGGCCAAAATGAGACACTCAGCGTTCCGAACCCAGCGTATGCGAATCATACGCTGGTGTGTCCGGAACTAGGTAAGTATCATCGGCTTTCATTGACCCGTATTTTTTTTTTCACATGAACATATGATGCGCTGTACATCATACGCTCGTGTGAACCTAGCCTCAGTTCTTGAAAGGCACAAACTTTTTTCCTGGTGATAATATCTATCAATGAATGAATCACTTTACTGTTAAGGAGTTAAAACATATACACCAGATATTTAATTCCTTAGTTTGCATTCATCTCTGTTTACAGTGGCAATGAAATAATTGTTATCGGCTCACCCAGACACATTACAAGAAGGTATCTTTAGATCTTTTATTGTTACATTTTATTTTGAGTGGATATCTGGCTGTTAATGTCAAATCAATACCTGTGTTTAGTGTTGGCTAGATCTTAAGCAGCAAATGACAAGTGATAAGCAGGATTAGGCTTTGTTAATTGGTCTTTGTTTGTTGTTTACACTAATCAGAGAAATTGAGTCCTGGGGCATTTTGGTAATTCTGATTATATACAAACTAGTCTGTGTTTATTGACTGACAATCTCTCATGGAGTTAATTACTACATGTGATTAGCTGAATTTAAAGGACCAGTAACACCAGGAAACAACTTGATATATGGATTGGCAAAACAGTTATTTCTATTTAGTAATTTCTTCACTGAAGTAGAAGCAATGATTTTTATTTTTTTTTATTGTGTTGTACCTCCTTCTGCTGGTTTCAGAAAAAAATGGGCTTTCTGGGGCACTTTATAAATCTGTATTATCTAAAGTTCCATAAGAAACAACAGTACTGTGTGGGAATAAAATTCAAAACAATACAAATTAGAAATTCATCTTCAAAGATAAAATTTTTAACAATACCGTGTGTGAAGAACTGTCATGTGAATCCATTTTGGATTTTTAATTTTTATGATGGCCCTTTAAAAGTTATGCTATCAGTACCAGTTCATACAGCGCGTATATGCATATTTCAGTCTGGCGTATTTTTTAGATGCACATTTCTATTGTACTTACCTGACTCCAATGTGAACGCTCCCTCGGCATTCGCGGTTCCTCGTATCTAGCCGCATTTGTGTGCGGTGTATAAAATGCAATGTGAAGCGTTACGGCATGCGTGCGCTAGCATCATACACTAGTGTAGCTGGGACAAGGTAATTCCCATAAGATTACACGATGCGGCTTTTTGTTTTTATTCGCGGCGTATATAATTATTCCTTAGAGTTATCAAAATTAGTGCAAATCTCTTTATTTCTTTATGCATATCTAATTTTTACTTTAAAAAAAATACATTTGTCATTCTCATGATAATTTATTACTATTAACTTGAATTATTACTTTTCATACAGTATATAAGCCTTCAGCCCTGCTAAATTTCCCTATAGGCATGAGAGTCTTGTGTCTAGATGGAAGGGCACCTTTCTCTTATTCAGTAATGTAGGCGGGGATTAGAGGAATACATTCTAAGTGGTATTCTTATTATATTTGTGATTTCACTTTGCATACAATTATGAGACGAAAAGATTAAGCACTTCATTTCTCTATATAGTCTAGTCTGTGATTATTTGCACAATGGGTGTGGCCAGTTAGTGGGTGTGGCCTAAGGTACCAAACACTCTTCACCTATAAACTATAATCCTGAGATGTAAATCTGGTAATGCCTTCAGCATAGTTGTACATGCTATAAAATGTATGCCCGTTCACTACTGCCATGTGAGTGCATATTTATAGTCTAGAATCCATCTTAACAAAAAAAAAAAAAATGCTCATTGGAAAATATTTGAGACAAAAAGGTTACACAAACATTTGTATAAACCATCAAAGTTAGGGTATTTGGCCTGCAAATTGAGCCCTGAATGATTTGCTCATTTCTATATTATGTTTACTTGTTCAGTTTTATGAAATTCTGAGTACAGTATTTACATTTGTTTGCTGCTTAAAAAAGTATGTGCCACCTGAAAAGCAGCTCCTACTTTTTAGCCAGTGTTGCATGTGATATCACATGTCATGTGATGTTGGCCAAGGAAGGGGGGGGGGGGGGGGGGGGGGGGGGTGCCTCCCATTGGGGCCCAATCAGGTCAGTCTGAACAGCACTCTCCTTTAAAATATTTTCCTTTATTCCCACAATTGTCAGTGAGCAATATAGGAACAATTAGGACAACCTGTGCTCTTTCTAAACTTTATAATAAACACTGCTTGTTTGAAACATTGCTGTATTTCACATTACCAAATGGAAGAATAAATGTGGAGATTTTAAAGGAGAGTACTGTATTTTCAATTTTCTTCTGGAAAATAAGATATAAGTGGAGACTCAAATGAGAAACTCATGATTATAATGAGTTAATTTCTAGTGCAGCTATCTGATATATTTGTACAAGTAAATTCTTCCCCCAGATATATGATTTAAAGAGTATAGGCTACTGGCCCCTAGTGGATGGGTGCGAGACAACATTTATTTTTTATTTATAATAGGGGTGTCAAACTCTGGCCCACAGTGTAATTATATTTGGCTCACAAGAAATTACCAAATGTCCACTAGAGCTAGCCCACCGATAGACAGCACATGTACTGCTAATGCTACAAATGCCATAATGCTATGCTGTTGCGTTGGCATGCCAATCAGGACCCACAAGCATCCCCTCCTCTGTTGACTTCAATTAGTGGCCTCGTGCTACTCAGTCACATCGGGCCACCTCTTCAAAAAATGGCCAAATGAAAGGTGGAAAACAGAAGCTTTGTTGAAATGTAAGAAGCAGAATATCTGTTCACTAATGTAAAAGACAGACCTGTTGAAAAGGTTCATCGTTATATCTGATGAGAAGGAAAAACTTCCTCAATTGTAGACAATATTTCAATAAATATCAAGGTTGGCCCACAACTTTGCCCAAGTTTTTAATTTATGCCCACTGTGCATTTGAGTTTGACACCCCTGATTTACAAACAGAGGCTGTCCCGATGGATGTACCCTGTCCCTACCTGACAATCTAGGACACATTTAAAAGTGACCAGATGGATTGAAAATTACCGTAAGCTTAAAATTAATGGAAAATGTCAGGTTTAATGAATAAATAAAACCATTCATTAATCACAGTTCAAACATTCAACCCTGTATGTATGCATGTATCTTATAATTTGTACTGTATAGCACCAAACATTACAATATAGTTTAATACAGTCAATAGGACTAATTGCTTAACATGATACACGTGAAGTAAATTAAAGTAGTGAGACCGGATGTTGAGGTCTATGCCCTAAAGAGCTTATAATCTATTCGAGGGAGGCTTACATAGGTAATAGCACAGAAGTACTAGGTAAATTCCCAATCTTGTCATTTATTAAAGGTAACAGCAATATGGTTAACTTTGATGTCAATTCTTTGAGAATGATACACTGTCGGAACCTTTTATATTTTAGCTGAACTGCTTGAATGTGAAAACAAGGTTTAGAAAGTATTTTCTGACCATTTGTGACAATGTATCAAGAGCTAAACTGCCCTTTTTACTGTTCAGAAATGAAGTGAACCAATTATATTTCATTGAATTCAAATGAGTTGTTTGATATAATGACTGCACACCAATTAAACCTCAAATCTAATTTTATACCACTGATATAATTAACTCTGCTCAGAAATACTGGTTTGTTTGAAATTCTCTTAGAAGAAAGTTTAATGGGGCAGATAACAATGACTTGATAATCAAACTGTGAAGGATATCTAACTAGATCAAGATCAGGATCCAGCTAGACTAATGATGCATTGGGTTTTTTTTTATTTTTGCAGGAAATATAGTGGAAATTGACCCAATGAAACAAACATGAGCGAGTTCCTGCTGAGAAATCTGCTGAGGGAACCAGAGTGTAGAAATATTGCTTCTGCAGCTGCGTTTTACAGATAGGGGTTCCATTTATTTATTATATGGGATATGGCCATCGCAGGCAGATTTGAGTTTACGGTTGGTTGGCTAACTGCAATTAACACCAGCCGATCAATATAAAGTTACATGGGACGTCTTGTCTCAGCATCTGGTTTTCTAAAAAGCACTGGGAATAAACACGGTAAATTGTTTCTCCTCATCAAACTAGAGTTTGTAGAAAATGTACACGCGTCAAATCTTGCAAAAGCTAGAAAAAGTACAGATTCTTACTGCAACAATTTCACTACAGGATAACCTCTAACCTCTATGCATTATTAAAAGTATACCTAATGATGACAAACTCCACTGTAAAAAAACAGGACACAATCAGTTTACATTGCTTTTCTTTATTTAAACAGTCAGTATTGTAGAATGGATGCAAAATGGAAATTGTTATTTTTTTTTACTTTTTCTTGTAAACAAAAATGCCATTGAAAAGTTGCTCGCATTCTTTTTTTGTTTACAAAAAACATAACTGCCTCTCTAAATTCACTAAGGTACGAATTTGACTGTTAAATTCGTAAACAGCGGATTCCCATAGCAAATCCGTTACAATTTCCCATTGTAAATTCAAGAAAATTCTTTAATGTTAAGATTGCAACAATTTTGACATAATAAAGTCGCGACTGTGAAAATTTTCTTATTAAAAGACACAATATTCCAATAAATATCAAGGTTGGCCCACAAAGTTGCTCAAGTTTTTAATTTATGCCCACTGTGCTTTTGAGTTTGACTTTACAAGCAGGGGCTGTCCCGATGGATGTACCCTGTCCCTACCTGACAATCTAGGACACATTTAAAAGTGACCAGATGGATTGAAAATTAAGCCTAACATTAATGGAATATGTCAGGTTTAATGAATAAATAAAACCATTCATTAATCACAGTTCAAATATTCAACCCTGTATGTATGTATCTTATAATTTGTACTGTATAGCACCAAACAGTCCAATATAGTTTAATACAGTCAATAGGACTGATTGCTTAACATGATACACGTAAAGTAAATTAAAATAGTGAGACCAGACGTTGAGGTCTATGCCCTAAAGAGCTTATAATCTATTTGATGGAGGCTTACATAGGTAATAGCACAGAAGTACTAGGTAATTTTTCAATCTTGTCATTTATTAAAGGTAACAGCAATATGGTTAACTTTGATGTCAATTCTTTGAGAATGATACACACAACTGTCTTCATCTGGCGATCTCGTACCTATACACAACAATTCGGACTCTAGTGAATAACCCCCCTTGCTTGGGTTTAGGCAGATGGTACTTTTACTTCTAAAATAGGTTTTATGAAAATTCTAATGGCGAAATTTTATAAAATCGAAAATACCGATATCACAATATTTTGTGGTTTTTCACTGCACATAATGGATCAGGAGCAATTAACAGTTTTTTTTTTTTTTTAATGAAATCTAACTGAAGTAAATTTAAACTCAGCATTGATAAATACAAAAAAGAAATTTGTTGTGTTGATGAATCAACAGAGATGGCGATATTTCTCAAAGTCGAAAAGACCTTTCAACCAAAAAATTCAATAAAATTTGAAAATTATGGAAAATTTGTCCTGGTGTATCACGATATCAAATTTTTCCATTGAAATGATTGATATTATGGATTTTCCATAGAAATAAACAGATTGAAAAGTTTCGATTGAATTTTTGATATCACTATATCGGAAAAATTAGACATCACAATATTGAATTTTCAATATTGTGGTGAATTAATTTTATTTTTTGTATTACTATTACTAATTTTGTACTACTAATTTTGTGTTACGATTACTAATTACCATTCGATATCAGGTCGAAATACTAGATATCGCAATATCGATATGTTCGATTTTTATTACATTTCACTGTAGAGTGTGAAAACTCAATGGTAATGAAAATTTGCAGTAAAATTTGGTCAAAAGTCATTAAAGAAAATTACAGCGTCAAAATACACTGAACAACGTTTTACTCCTTGATAAATGATACCTGTTCTATCTACTCAGTAACAATCTGTACTAGTTCTATGGCGAAATTTTTAGATCCCATTTTTCACCCTTTTTTTATCTGAAAATAGGGGGGGGGGAAATGAGTGAAAAGGAGGACAAAAATGTAATTTGGCACAGATTTGCTATTGGAATCTGCTGTTGGAGAATTTGAATTCTCACTTTAGTCAATAACAGCCATAAACTCTTACCTGTCCTATGTGTTAACTACAAGATCACAACTGACATTCTACTAACATTGCCAAAATTCAAAAACAAACAAAAAAACTAGATTTTACTAGATGACCATTTGATAAAACCGTGCAGATATCGCTTCAGTATGTTGAAATGTTTGTTCTGAGCATGTTCATAAGTAGAAAGGTGCAAAAGCGAAAAAAAGGGGACTTATTATCTATCATCCTGTAGTGATAATTAACTGCGTGCTCTTAGCCGCCATGTATGTAAATAAGAACAAGGATTTTCATTTTTTTCCTTCAAGCATGCAGCATGCATTTTTTATTATTTAAAACATCCCTCTTTAATTAAGTGCTTTACATAATTACCGTTTTATGTGCTGAGCACTTTGCAAATAGATTGCGGCATTTTGATTGCATAAACTGAGCAGATTTGGCAGGCGTTCTCCCAACTTGAAAGGGAATCCGTAATAAAAGAGTGTTTTATTTGTCGTAGTAAAATGCACGCAATAAAACAGGACAGGCTTAGTTTGAATGTATGTATTGAGATATTTTTATGGTTAAGTTACATTTCCTGCATGTTTAAATAAATATCTGTTATGGAACAATGTTTTGATAGTTAAAGAACAATCTGTTATGGAGCTGCAGTTTAACAATGTGTTTGTTATTGTGGTTTAATGCCCGTTGTTTCCTCTTCTAGTTTTCATAAATGGATTTCAAAATATGTTTTTTTTTCAGTTAATTGGTACAAATCTGTCTTAGCTCTTTTTATGGGAATTTTTAAAATGTAAAGATAAATGATTCTCCTGGAGTCCCACAATGTTATTTTTTGGAAGTGTGAATTGTCGGGTAGGTACAAAAATTCACTATAATACATTAGCTGGCTACATGGGAGGCTGTGGGGCCCAGAGGGCCACCATAGTCCCTTACCTCCTAACCCTAGATGGAAGTATCTGGAGTAGTCCCAGTCTCCTGATGCATCCATCCTTCCTGCCCTATCTGCCAAAAGTATAGCCAGAAATTTTTTTTAAGGGAGGGCAGCGTCGTGTCATCATTACCATGTCCCGCATTAAGAGTAGTCCTTGCCTCCCAGTACATCATATGGTGATGCTGTAATGATGTCACGGTGCTTCCTTCCTCCCTAAAAAAATTTATGTGGATGTCCATGACTGCCAAATGAAAGCTTTGATGAATAACCTCCCCATTCTGCACCACCGTGATCCTGATGGTAGTATAAAACAGGTAGAGTTTTGAAGACAAATAAGAGGTAGGATACAAGATTATTATACAGGCTAAAGAGGAAAATAGTTTAAAGAATAATTAAACTGCTCATTAATCTAGGGCTGATTCCTTTTGGGTGGGCTTAATATATTTACCAGTGGTACCTCCTGTTTGGTGTCACAGCTGATATTCTTTTCTTCATTTTCAGTGTCACAATCCTCTTCTTTTCTGCCTTATTCAGTGCCGACATGAGCAAGCACAGAAGCAGTTTTCTGATCAAATACTGCTTCTGTGCTTGCTCACATCCATGATGTTGAAGAGGTGGCATGAACACTTGAAGCAGGAGCTGAAAAATTAACTCGCTGTAGCATTTGCAGCAGGAATAGTACAATGTCAACAAACAGGAGCACATGCAGCAGAAACAGTAGAACTGCAATAGTCTGAAAACTTGCAGCATGAACATTGCAATTACAACATACTGGAACGCTTGCAGTAGGAACAGTAGTGCTATGACACACTATATGGAAACAGCACTGTGCTTGAGAGGCCAGAGAAGGAAGAAGACAACCAGGAGAATGTCAGTTAGTACCTGAAGCTTGAGTGCTGCCAAACAACAGTGCTCACAATTTTAACTTCCAACCATCATCTCACAGAAAAGATGGAGGAGGAGCTGGAATTTATGTCTTGTTACCTAGGAAGGAGGCACAGTTTCCTCAGCTAGAGAGTGAGCCACAAATACTGGGTTTGTGACCAAGCACCAGGAAGAAATATGAGTCCCTGGTTGGAATTCTGCAGCACTCTGTAATCAGGGACTCATATTTTCTCTTGACTGACAGTAAGATTGACCTGTTTTGATGAGGAGAAAAATTCCGGGTTTGAATAAGTATTAAAATAAATCATTAAGTACTACAAATATTTATGACAAAATCAAGGACTGTCTGTTAAAATCATTCACTACCACCGTATTGATTTTTGTCTGTACAATTTTAATCCGCCATCAATATTCTGAATTCTTTTTTTCTTGAACCTAGCAGTCTTTTATCATCTAAGCCATTTGTGTTTGCTGTTATTAGTTCCCTGCTGTAAATTTGTGAGATGGTTGGTGTTTTCTGAACAAATTATGAAAATTATGAGAGAAAAAACATTATAGGAATCAGCAGTGCACAGAACAAATAATGGAAGTGTGAAAGATGTTGAGGCCTGAACTCAGAGGCTGACAATAAGAAGTAATGTTTTATGGTTTTAAATGGAGTTTCAGTCCCGTAGGAATTAAAGGAATACTGCTGCTCTAATAGAAGTTGTTTTTCTTTAGAATCCTGCTCACATGATGAGGCAAAAATGTACCAAGAAAATACAGATCAATGGTTGGATTCAGCAGTAACTAGCAGTTAATAGCAAATTTACTTTTTGTCAAAGAAGTGTGCAGCGGTATTCAGAGCATATAATAAGGGTTACCAAAGAATTGACCATAATAAATTATGGAAACAACAGGAGTATAAGAGCAATCCTAGCATTCCTTACTGTACATAATGAAAAAAAAGATAAGGATACTAGCACATTAGACTCAAATATTATCAGAGAGTATAAAGTTTAAACAAATGTGTGGATGACATCACTAAGTAAAGTATTGGAGATAAGGCGAGTCATCCCTTTTTTTACACCAGTTGCACCAGAATTTGTTTTTACATATTTAAATGAACACAACATTAAATTGACCAAAAATATATTAACATTGTGAATATTCAAACATATTTTTTTTTACTTAAACTGTTTTATTAATCAAACTGAGACAAGTCGAATACAGACAATACCTTTTATTACCTAACTGAATAGATGATAAATGCAAGCTTTTCCCACTACTTAGCTCTCTTCTGTATAACTGGGGTATGCTGGGAAGTCTGTATAACTAAGGCATGCTGGGTAGTCTGTATAACTAAGGCATGCAGGATAGTCTGTAGAGACAAGTAGAGTATAGGTGATACCTTTTATTGGCTAACTGAATAGATGGTAAATGCAAGCTTTCCATGCTACTTAGCTTTCTTCTGTATAATTGGGATATAATAGGTCTCTTCTTCAGGCATGGTTACTGACACAGTAATCTGTCTCCTATACTCAACTTGTCTCTGCTTATATCTATGAGTAATGCGGTGCTGCAATCAAACTTAATCAAACTTTAACATTTTTTTTAAATATCCAAGTCACTTACTTGCTTCTACACATTTACAGAAAAATGTGCCCCACTTTGGGTCCAACACCTAAAGCACAAACTTTTCCATTCCGAATACTTATTTTAGTCAATTTTCTATCTAATGCCAGTGTTCTTTCACCAATTTAAACTCTTCTCATTCTATTTGAAAGTTTCAAATATGGCTTTTTCTTTGCAACACTGACTTTATAGCCAGCATCCAGAAGTCATCTATTTACAATTGCAGATGATTTTGGTATTTGGTGTGTATTAGTTGTCAAACTCTACCCTGTTGATGTCCAGTTTGCCCTTTTCTCTCAAGACAGTAGTGGACAGCTTGTATGAAATCTGACTTGTGGAACAGCTTTTAATTAGCAAAACAACTACAGACTGACAAGTTTCTTCAGAAAAAAGGTTTTATTTTGGGTGTTTTTGAACCAGAACCGAGCTTTAGAAATGCCAGTGTACTGCAGAAACTTGCAACCCAAGGAAAGTCAATTTACTTGATTTATTGAACAGGATGAAGACTTTCAGCTGTGCCAATACAATTACAAAGGTTTCTCTAACAACCAACTGGTATTCAAACATGATTAATTAAGGATGAGCTCAGACAGTCTGCCATTAGGACAATAATGTAAATGCTGTAGCTTTGTGGTCATATGTAAATAATTTATTATAAATCAAGTAAATAATCATTTGCAATATGAGTAATGCCTCATATATTATATTTTTTATTTTCTTTAAACAAAATGTACATCATTTCACAACAAAGATATTCCTTCATGATTCCAACTGACTCCAATTCATTGTGGGCTTACTGGAGCC
>WMED01014719.1:0-13917 GCA_019650415.1 Pipa parva | reverse complement strand
ATATATATATACAGTATATATATATATATATATATATATATATATATAAATAATTTGTATTTACAAACCTCTACAAGGTTAAGCAGTTCTCTACTACAACTTAAAAATACAATTGTAATACAGACAGAAGTGCTTAACATAGTACAAGCGAAGTTAATTACAGGCATAAAAACATAAAGGTACATCATTCTGTCAGGCAGTGTCTGAAAGAAGAGGATGGAGGTCCCTGCCCCATAGAGTTTACAATCTAAATAGAAGGTATTTACATAGACTCCAGCTCAGTAGAATCAGCTCTTTGTGGCAGGCAGGGAAATTTCCCTGTAGCCAGCTGAGCTCTTCATTTCAGCACTACAGAGATATGGGACCTAAGCCCCATGCTTTTTTATTGGACTAACAGTCAGTTTAGATCAGGGGTCTCAAACTCGTGGCCCGCGGGCCAACTGCAGCCCTTGGAACGCTAGTTTGCGGCCCCCGGTCCTGCGCTCCACCAGGCATTTTTTTTCGCCAGTGGACCGCTGGATCTGACACAGAGGGAGTCCTAGCTGACTCCCTCTGTGCAAAGAGGAGGTCTCCTGTGACCCGATCGGTCACAGGAGCCAATAGGAACATGTGATCAGCGCTTCTGGGTTCCTTCTCCTCTAATGTGCTGCCGGCAGCAACAACATGCGCTGCCGAACTCTGCCGGGGGGTGTGAGTAAGACTCCCCCCCGACCCCCTCACAGCCACCCCTGATCCCCCAACCCCATGGCCACCAATATAAAAATTAAAATAATCCCCAATGGCCCCACAATATTCCCACACAACTCAGAGACCCTACAATATCCCCAATTATAATAAAAAAAAAAAAATTGCAGATGTGCCAGTAGCCCATAAAGCCGCACATTGCCCCACTGACCCACGTATTTCCCCGCAAAGGTGCTAATTTCCCCAGCAGATGCAAATCACCCAGCAGAGTTGCATATTGCTCCACAAAACTGTTGATTTCTCCGCAGGGCCATGTATTGTTTTTAATCTGTTGTTTTCTTGTGGAAAACCTGATGCGGCCCAGCCTCACCCAGACTCTACCTCCAGCGGCCCCCGGGTAAATTGAGTTTGAGACCCCTGGTTTAGATCAAGTCTCAAGCAATATAAGAGACCTCTTGAAAGCTTGTCTATTTAAACTGACTGTTAGTCCAATAAAAAACATTGTATCCTCTTTGTGGGACATTGGTTATTCTTCTATCACGAAATTTTCACACACGGATATAAGCACTATATAGTGCATTTTTGTTTTGTTTTTTGCGCTTCTCCATAGTGCCACTTCTGGAGGATTTCTTGTTTGGGAAGAGGAGCGAATTCTCTGGGAGAAAGCTGCATAAACATCATTGCATATTAACTACACATAACAAGACTCAATAGCGCTGGGGGATTTCAATTTAGTTTTTGGTTTGGATTCCTTGTATTACAGTTGATGTATTTTAACATGTCATATTGTTTACCTGTCACCTCACTTTTAAAGGTATTTGAAATTCTAATTTGTGCAATATATATACTGTGGTTGCCCACATTTGAAATGACCCTTTGTAGTTATCCAGTTAGTCTTGCCAGATTTGCATAACTCTGAAGGTGAGAGAGAGAGAGAGAACTGGTAGGTTCTTTACTGAATACCACACAACTGCTCCACCAACAGCAAGCTACACAGCATCTGCACCCAGTGCTTCCAGATGCTGGTACTTTACTCATTATTTGGTCCAAGAGGTGCAGGAAAGGGTGGCACTGCAGGGGGAAGGGGCTCCAGTTTCAATCCTGCACTGGGACCTATTGCATTTTAAGTACACCACTGTGTAAAGGCACGTAATATAATAACCTAAACATACATGCCAACAATACCTTTAAATAGGGAAGTATTTGACAATATACCTAATCAATGGCTGAATAGATTACAGAAAATCCTCGCTCAGTTGCACACAATATTCCACTCCTGTGTGCGTGTGTGTGTGTGTGTATATATACAGTATGTATATAAAGTTAAGATAGAGGGGGGAATTCAGCATGCAGCGAAGCGTTTGGCTCACTTCGCAAATGGCATTATGTGCATGCTGATGCGTGCAGGACATCAGCATGCGCATAATACCATTTGTGAAGTGAGCCGAACGCTTCAGAGCTCACTTCGCTGCATGCTGAATTCCCCCCAGAGTGGTCATATATTGCTTGTGACTTAATAAAATGAGGATGAACCTCTTGAAAGCTCGTTTATTTAAAACAAATGTTAGTCCAATAAAAAATGTATCACCAAGTATTACTATATATATATATATATATATATATATATATATATATATATATATATATATATATATATATATATCTAGTAGGATTGAGTGGTCATGTATTAATCCACAGATGCAAAAAAATGAGTATTGCAATACTTGGTGATACCTTTTTTATTTGGACTAACAGTCAGTTTGAATAGACAATATTTGGAGAGGTCCATCCTATCTTTATCAAGTCCGTATAGCAAGGGACTTGATAAAGACAGGGCAGACCTCTTGAAAGCTTGTCTATTTAAAAGGACTGTTAGTCCAATAAAAAAAAGTATCACCAAGTATTGCAATACTCATTTTTTTTTTCATATAATATCTGTATAGACATAATACACACACATAGAGGGACAGAAATAAATATGTAGGTATAATTTTATTTATAAAGCGCCACAAATTCAGCGATACAAGTACAATACAAACAAGGGAAAAGTGCATTAAAAAATACAAGTAAAATATCACAAGGATACATCAAATTAAGTGCTAGGTGGTGATTGACACAAGAGGTTGGAGGTCCCTGCCCCAAGGAGCTTACAATCTAAGTGAAGTGTAATACAATGCTTGTTAACACTACATTCCCTCAATCATTCCTTCTTCCCCCAGCATCCTGCAGCCCTGACCCCTGTCAAATGAACTTGACCTCCATCTTCCCCCAGGAAGTAAACCCCACTGCATGGGGTCAGGCAGAGAGTACCGGAAGCTGTTTGCAGAGAGTACCGGAAGCTGTCTGCAGCAGAGGGAAGAGCCTGAGAGAAGGAGGCGGTGGCGGCGCAGAGAGATACGGCTAAGCTGCCTGTATGGGGGGAATGGGCGCAGAGTCTCGGCTCTGTATAACAGTATTCCTCGGGATAGCCATGAGCAGTCCGCCCCTGCCTCACAGCACCCACGGAGTGTAGGTCGTTACCGGACCAGGCAGAGGGGAGGGGGGTGCAGCAGCAGCACAGGACATCCCCGAGCAGAGGGGACGGAGAGAGACGATGCACGTACCGAGTCCGCACTGAGCAGAGCTATGGAAGGAGTTTTGTACAAATGGACCAACTACATGACAGGTACAGAACCGAATCATTCACACAGGGGCCTGTCTACTGGGGAAACACTTGCACCCTATGGTAACTGGACTACAACTCCCAGTATTCTTAGTCAATGCCAGGAGAAGGATGAATGTGGTGTATTTTTATAACATAAATATGGTTGCTTCTCCATCAGGAGGTGGCTGCCAATATATGCTCTGATTGTAGTGAATGGTGGGTAAGCACTGCAGTTTCCCATCTAATGCATGCACAGCACTGTCCTCCTTACTGAGCCTGTGTATCTGAAGGGCATCAGCTGCTGCAGCGCCTCCATGTACTGGGACACCTTGGTTTCCACTTGTTGTGCTTTATCACATAATGTTGTTTTTTTAGCTCTCCAGAGGTAGACGGTTGCAGGTGTTTCCAGACAGTTTTATGTACAATTAGTGATATGATCATTAAACCCTCTGAATTAATATGCGCAAAATAAATATACTGTATTTGCTGGCGTATAAGACTACTTTTTAACCCCTGAAAATCATCTGAAAAGTCGGGGGGTCGTCTTATACGCCGGGTATCACTTTTCTCTCTCTCCTTACCTAGCTCCTCCATTGCCCGGCTGTCTGTGCTGAGCGCTACAGCACTCCTCCCCCAGCATTGATGTAACTTCCTGTGAGCTACAGGAAGTTTAATCATTGCTGGAGAGAGGAAACGCTATAGCGCTCAGCACAGACAGCCGGACAACAGAGGAGCTAGGTAAGGAGAGAGAAAAGGAGGGGGGCGAGCACTAAGATAGCGCCCCCCTCCTTCAGAGAGTAGGGCTTGTAGGGGGAGCACAGTGTGATGGTGCTCTGATAATCTTGGAGACAGGGAGGGCTGGGCAGGCAAGCAGAGCTGACCAATCCAAGCAGGATTTGCCTTGGAAGAGGGGTAGTCTTATACGGTGAGTGTATCCCAAACTCTATATTTTAACTGGAAAAGTTATGGGTTGTCTTATATGCCCAATCGTTTTATATGCTGGCAAATATAGTACCTATGTTGTGTTATCCTTGTCTGTGGCTGAAAGTGGTTATAAATTTTGTGTGTATTTTAGAACGGATCTTCAATAAGGCATTACTGTAACACTTTCATTTCACAGTTCATCCACAGCAGCGCTGATTAGAATGTTTAGTGCCCCTGTAGCTGATGGGGGCAGACGCAAGGTACAATCCAAATGGATGCCATCAGGCACAAAGGGACTGAAGTGAGACATTACAATAAAGATGTGTGACTTCTGTTATTAATATAAGTGATTATTCATTGTAACAAAGAGTTTACAACTAACAAAGTTCACTTCAATGTTCAAATACATATATAATGAACCTTGATTACAGTCACTGCAGAGATTTTTTTAGCATTTTTTTCCCCTGTCTTACTACAGTTATACATATGCAGACGCTTTCTGTTTTTTTCTTTGGCAACTCTCCAATGCACTTTCATGTACTGAGTCTTTCATTTTTAGATTTCCATTTGAGTTAGGGCTTGTTGTTCATTTAAGGCAGGGGTCGGCAACCTTTTGGGCTGTGTAGAGCCATATACGTGCGGCGCTGCTCAGCCCTTTAGAATCCGGAGCTGCTGATGTCATATGTGGCTCCAGATTGGCTAGCAACCCAGAAGCGCGGTGACATCAGCAGCTCCGGATTGGTTAGCAACCCAGAAGTGCTGAGAGAGCTTTCTCTCTACAGGGATTAGCCGGCAGACTGTAACGAGTGGTGTTTGCATGTGAGCGTCGCTTGATACAGTCAAGGAGCCAGATGCGGCCATCAAAAGAGCCACAGATTGCCGACCCCTGATTTAGGGAGTTCTAGACTGGGACGGCATGTACTGTCTGTTTTTATATTACATACTGTTTTTTTGTTTTTTTTTCTTGTGGTGTTAAATTTTCACTGGAAGTGTTCTTAAAGGAGAACTAAAGGTGAAAAAGAAAAGACATACTGTATAAAACAATACCTTTATAGTAGGTAGAAATGTTGCAGCCACAGCTTGAACTGTGCTGTAATATCAGTGCACAGAGGAAGACTTCACACTGCTTAGGCTGATACAGGAGCCAATGTGAAGATCCGCCCACTTATTGAATTGGTGGTGGAAAAGGGTTTGCATGTCATCATGTTCATTGCGGGGCCAATGAAAATGCTCCCCTCACCAGTGGAAAAAAAAACAGAATGAGCATGATGATGTTTGAAGTATTTCGGCGGAGCTTCGCACCGGCTCCTGTGTCAGCTTAAGCGCTGTGAAGTCTGCCTCGATGAAGAGAAATTACAGTACAGATTAAGCCAGGGATAGCGAACCTATGGCACGCAGAGCCCCTCTCTGTTGGCACGCGAGCTGTCGCCAAGCCTGCTTTCAGTACAGGCCACGGACCCGATCTGACAATTTTCAGGCCGGATCCATGGCCTGCACTGAAGGAGCACTCGCTCGCAGTGGAGATCTCTTCCCCCGACGTGTGCGCACTCCTCCCCCGACGCAGGCGTGATAACGTCACTCACCAGCCCTGGCACTTCGGGGGATGCGCTGGTGAGTGACGTCACCTTTTTGGCACTCCGTTCCAAAAGGTTCCCCAACCCTGGATTAAGCTGTGACTGCATTGGTTGAACTTAATACAAGATAAGTTTTTAATATGTTTATTTAATATTTATTAATATTAGCCCAGGTGTGGCTAGGCTAGTGATTTCCCCACCCCCTCCTAGTGGTTGGTGGGAGTGGGTGGTTAGGGGTCCTTGGGACCCCTTCATTTTGTTTCTATAGGCTCTCCTACCCCACAGAGGGGCAGGGGGGAGGGTGCAGGTCCTAACCAAAATGGCAGCTTCCAGATCTGGAAATTGGGACAACTTTACATTGAGACAGACTTAAAGGGCACTATAGTGCTGATATAACTGCACACATACATATAAAATTCCTTTATACTAAGCCAATTACTGACACACATAGTTAAAAAAAACATTTAGGGAAGAAACAATACATTCTGGTCTATAAATCAGGCAACATGAGAAGAAAAAGCTGCCTGACTGCTATTGGTTAAGCAGTGTGATGACCTTTTGACCACATAAATTAAGCTTGTTTGAAGGAGATTACAGAGGGAAAGGGAACTTGTGCTCATGTAGTATGTAGGGTATCTTTTCATGGAAAACTGGCCAGTACACATGACACACACATTTCCTGGTGCAGGAGTTTGTTAATGCTGCCAACTAAACCATTCTGCGTCGCATGAAAAAACTACTGGGAAGAAACACTCACTAAGGTGTAGTACTGCATATGTAAATATGTATTTTGACTATAGTTCCCCTTTAATAATTTTTTTTGAGAATGGACTTTATTATTTACATTATCCATTGATGTATTTTACTATGACTATTGCAAGGTGACAGGTGCACTTTAATATAAGGTAAGTTTTTAATATGTCTTAAGAGAAAAATGGTTGTATGGATGAGTCCTGAAGCACAGGTTTGCTGTTGTATAGTTTTACCACATGACCCAGAATTTATCTAGTGCAAATCGTCCTCTATTCTTGTTGCAAACACAATATAAATAGTACATTTACACAATTCTCATTCAGGCCCTGTACTATAGTGTCTGTTTTGATGATTTTTTTCATTCTTCAAATAGTTTTATTAAATATACAGAGTTTATTGACATAAATACTTACAACATAAATATTTTGATTCCAATTAAGTAGCAGGCTTTTTAATACTAAGGGCAAAATCTACTTAACCCAGAAAAACGGCAGGTCGAAAATAGTACTTTTTGTTTTTCAGCCGTAGGGCATTCATCGAGTGTTGAGATCGAAAACATAATTTTTGATCTTTTTGTCCCTTTTTTGGGTGAAAAACAGCCAAAAACAGTTGAAAAAACTGTTTCCTATTTTATTAAATTTCTCCCTTTAAAGAATGCAATTTTTAAAGTACAAAGGAGGCTGCATTACAGGCAGAAAACAGTCTCTTCCCTAATACTGTAGAAATACAACTCACTGCAGTGATTGGCTACTCTGCTGGCGTATTATTGTTTACGCAAAAGATTGACTTTGGTTTCCTCTTGCTTTACAAATCATCAAATTTTCTTTTTATTTATTATTGAGTATGTTAACTGGACATAGGAGCAGCACAATACTGTGCACGGCAGCGTGAAAAGAAAGGTTTTGATTGCCTTATTTTTTTCCCTATCAGGATGATACTTCTTTGTTCATTTTGCGTTGTTTGTAATGCACCTAGTCTAGGTAACAGAACACTTCTTTGACAAAAACCTAATAATACATTTATTGGGGGGAGGGGGTCTGTGTTATTAGCAATTAACTTGTTTATTTAATGAAAGTAATGTAGTATTGTTATTATTTAAATTGACATTAAGTCAAAATTGTTAAATAGGAAAAGTTATAATACTATTTGTTAAAAAAAAATTCTTTAAAGAACTAAATCATATTTGTTTGTTTAGCCTACATGTAAGAAACATAACAAGCCCACAGTATTTCCCTTACAAGCCTCCTACTTAAATATTCTTCTTCTTCTGTATGCATTTTTTTTTTTTTTTTAACAATAAGAAAGTCCCATACGTCAGATGGTATGGTGGCAGCTCTGGAAAAGAAATTGGAGAAGAAAGGGCAAAAGGTATTGCCCCTAGTGTGATACTGTCAGGTGCTGTTTTAAGTGATGTATTGTATAATACGTATTTAATGGACCGATATGGTGATGCCGTGAAACAGGAATTTTTCTTGGAGCTGGGAGATAGAAGCACATCACTGCACAGATCTCCTATCTGTGCTTAAACTTCTTACAAACACAGGTGCTGGTGCTTGTGCTAGGGAGTGTTGGCACCCCCTTGTGGAATTGCACTTATCAGATGTTATATTAAACAGCATATATAAGGTTTTTTGGATTCCTTCAATTCATGTCATCTGGATCCTCATGCATGAAAACATATAAACAGCCCAATAGATACTGATGATATAAAAACGATTTATTTATACAAATGGGTACTCACATTGAGCCAATTAAAAAGCGTTTTTAGACAAATCCAATGATGTTTTTATTGAACACAAATTTCCATTTTAACAATTCACATATTTCTTGGTTTATATTTTGTGTATATTTTTTCTTTTACAATTAAGTTTCATTTATAACGTTAATTATAACTTTTGAATAAAATAAAATAATTAACATACAGTCGTATTCTTTTCTCTTGGTATGACAAATATGTTATTGTTTGTCTGGTTTTTCTGCTTGTTTTCTAGTGCTGCATCTTTTTGTATATTTCTTTCCCTTTTTTCTTTTTCCCTTTTCTTTTCTTTTTCCTTCCTCTGTGACCTCCCTTTCTTTCTCTTTTTTCCTTCCCATTCCCTTCTCTTCTCTTTTTATTCCTTATTTTTGCTATTTTTGTTTTTCTTTCTTTCAAAGGTTCCCTTTCTCCCCTTTTCTCCCTTCCTTCTCCTTCCCTCCCTTTTTTTTTCCTATTTTAGTTAGGAATGTAAGTATCTGATCCATGATCTCCAGGTTGTTGTGTGGTTCTCTGTTTCTCTTGTGTCCGTCTCCATCTCTTCCATAATCATAGTATGTGTAATTTCTTCTATCCATATGCTTATTGGAGGTGTGTTTGCCTGTTTCCAATATGCTGCAATTATTTCAAATCTGGTTCAGTTTTTCATTACGTTTGCTATTGATCCAGGTAGCATTAGGGGAAGTGTTGTTTCTTCAGTTCTGATATTGTTTTGAGGATCTGGTATATTTGATCCTAGTATGTCGATATTAGCCTGCATTCCTACCATATATGTAGCATTGTACCCTCTCTTTCTCCACACCTCCAGCATATTTTAAGGTTGTTAGGGAATATTTTGTGTAGTGTTGTTGGTACTCTATACCATCTTGTTAGTACCCTGTAGTTTTTTAGTACCTTGTAGTTTTTTTCCTATGCTTTTGTCGCTATTGAGGTGTGTGTTAGAAGAAAGCTTTTTCCCCATTGTTCTTTTGTGAATGTCTTACCTATTTCTATTTCCCATTTCTTTGTGTATTCTGGGTCTTCTGGGTACTTGAGGTTAAGGAGAATTGAGTATATTTGTGAGATGGTTTTGGATGCAGAGTGTTTTGAAGTGTGTTGGGGGTAATTACATTTTTTGTTTATTTGGTGAGGTGTTAGCCAATGAGTCAGCTGTTATTTGAGTTTGTGTGTGAAGGTGATCTGTTGTTCAGGGACCAGTTTGGTTAGGAGTAATAGTGTTCCATATTTTAGTACTTTGTTTCACATTTCAGTAAATGGTAGCCTTTATAGAATTTCAGCTCCATCCCCTGTTGAGAAAGCTATTGTCTTGGGCATTGACATCTTACAGAACATGTGTGACAACTATCACTGATTGAATGCCTTATTAATATTCATGGATTAATGTTCCATGGTACATTCCTCAACTAGTCAAATAATATCTGTGATATGTCTGAGTTCATTAGTATGATAATATAACATGGTGGCCATTATAAACTATCAACAACAGTTTTTTAAAGTGCACCCATCAGCTTAGGATTATTACAGTTTTAGTATGTGACTTTATAATGTAAATCAAGTAATTAGGAACCAAAAAAGTTTGCATATTGAAAATACACCTACTTGAATCTTGTCCCAATTTGAAAGCATGGAAGCTGCCATTTTCTGCCTGACACTAACACTACAGGAATGCCCTCTAACAAGCAGGTTCTCCTCCCCGTCCCCAAATCTCATGTGCACATACACTAGCATTATCAGGTTACACAGCATCATCCACTACACTGTGCATAATTTCCCACTGTGCATCCCCCCACTTTTTTTTGACTGGGGAGGCTCAAATCGCATGCTTTACTATGCATGCGCTTTGAGCTCCCTAGTCCAGGATCGCGGTCATGTAGGCTGGGGAACTCAAAGCATGTGCACTTTGAGTCTCACCAGCCAGCAACACTGACAGCTTCCCCTGTAACTGACTGGGGAAGCTGTCAGCATTACTGGCTGGGGAGACTCAAAGAGCATATGCTTTGAGTTCTCCAGCCTAGAGGCACGTGCGGTCAAGTGACCGTGATCGTACACTAGAGAGCTCAAAACATATGCACTTTGAGCCTCCTCAGCCAGTAATGCTGACAAGTGTTTTGAGCTCCCCAGCCTAGAGATGCACGGTCGTGTGCATGCGTGTGCGATCACGTGATTGCGTCATGAAGCCGGCTTACTTGTCAATCGGTTTGAGAGGCAGATTCACCGAGGGATAACTTTTAAAAGGTAAGTACTTTTTAATATATTTAAATGACAAAGTTGTTTAGTCTAGCATGCTATGCTAGACTAAACAAAGTCATTTTTTGGTGACTGGTGCACTTTAAGATAGCACTACAGCCCAAAGATAGCTATTTTCTGCTTCTAAACTGCTATATTATGAATGTCAGACTGTGTACTTTCAACATATCAGATATTGTTAGAGTACATTTGTTCTACTTTAATTCTGAATTAGTTATAGTAAATTTTTTGCTGGTATAATGGCTAATTTGCATGCTACTTTATTACCAACGCAACAACAATTTCTTATTTACTGACAATCACGCTTTATAATGAGATACGTCTGAATTTATAACAGAAGTGTAAGGAAAGTTATAGGGCTATAAATAACGTATTGTTTTAGCAGTGTAACCTGGTAAACGTACAATTATAGTACATGGCATGAGAACTTTTGCATAGGCAGAAAATAGCATATTTGCTAGAAGACAATACCATTTATATATTAAAAAAAAATAAAAAAAAATCATCAATCACAAATAAAACTTTGCAGCTATATTCATGGATAAAAAATAGTTTTATTTACAAATTTAGTGGGTGAATATATTAAAGGAAAACTAAAGTTAGAAATAAAAAGAAGGCACCTAAAACGATACCATAATTTAAGCTGAAACATGGCAATGACAGCTTGAACAGTGCTGACATTGCCATGCATGGAGGCAGACTTCATAGCACTTAGAAGGGAACAGGAGCCAGCATTAAGCTCCGCCCACCCAGTCAAATTGGCAGTGCAAAGGAGAGAATATACTTCATCACACTCATTGTGCCCCCATGAGAATGCTCCTCTCACTGACAAAAAATAAGAAGTGCAATGAGCATTATGACATGAACCCTCTCTTGCATGAGTGGGCGGAGCTTCATATTGGCTCTTGTACCCATTCAAACTCTGTCAAGTCTGCCTCCATGCATGGCAATGACAGCTCAGTTCAAGCTATCATTTTCATGTTTCAGCTTAAACTAAGGATTCTTTTATAGGTGCCTACTTTTTAGTTATAACTTTAGTTCTCCTTTAAGTTATGCTCTATTTAAAGTGATATGCAATTACAATCAGTATAGCTTGTAAGTATCACAGCTCCTAGAAGAATATCCACACTCTTTACATTTAAACAAGGAGACCTGTTGGTTTCCTTGGTTTCCTGTACTCTAGTCTATTTATAATAAAATTAAAATGCATGTTATCTATGTTGTTTTGCTTTATCATTAAGATGCATATCTTTGTAACAATTTGTTGACACTGGAATGTGGAGAGATAATCATTCATTGTCTTCTGTAACAACTTCCCTGTGCAGAAAAAAAAAAATCAGCTATTTCTGGCAAACCTTGTAGAGCTGGTTGGAGTGTGCATTTGGTTGACTGTCCAGATGATTAGATCTATTGCATTTGCTTACTTTAGCAATATGCCACATAATAAACTGTATGAGTATAATTTGTAAAAATACGTTAAGCATCTGCAAGAAGTGGCCCATTTAACTCTGTGGTATGTGTGGTACAGTAGCTTCTTTAACTGCATGCAGCTGTACCACTACAGAAAGGCAGGTGTAGACGTAACCTAAAACTTCCATTTTGCAGTTTATCACTTATTGTGCTGATTCCTGTAGAGTATGAGGCCACCCCCCCACCCCCTCACATTCTCTCTCTTAAAAACTGACACTGTCTGTCAGAATTCAATGCTGCAGGGCTTGTGTAGTGAATGGAAAGTATCAGATTACTAAACATGCACTAGCACAATGAGTCATTGTGTGACCTCATTAGGGGGAGGTGACTTCTGGGCTCTATACAGGAAATGCAAGCACATACAAATGCTGAGGAGAAAGGCTGCTTGATTAAGAGGTGATAATTCAAGAACACACAATCGTTTTTAATTTTCTATGTTTAAGTTTATGTTTCTACATTATAAATAATATATATGTTTGGTCAATAACTTTAATTACACTTTAAATAATAAAGTGCACAAAATAATATTAATAAAGAATATACTGTATTTTACCTTTACTCTGTATTCAAACTGTTTTCAGACAAATTTGCTAAATCAGACTAAAATAAACAGAAACAAGTAAATATAAAGAATTACACATTAGACACACATTGTGTCCCAGTCTCTATCTGTGTATCTTGGTGAGGCAATGTCCTGGCATATCTGTGCAGATGGTCCATCTGTTGGGTCCTGTAGATGCCATCTTTTTTGGGGCTGGTAGGGCTTCATCTGGTGTTGATAGTGAGGTTGCAACTCCATTGTGGCTGATCAGTAGCTTAGTTGGGAATCCCCTTCGATATGGTATAGCTTGTTGCCCAAGTACTTTAGTTATAGTTTAGAATGTGTATCTTTTGGCTAGTGTGGCTTGAGAGAAGTCATTGTAGAATTCCAGATTCTTGTGTTGCGATGGCCAGATTTTTGCACCATTTGAATAAGCAAATCTTTAGTCATAAAATAATGAAGTTTTGCTATTACATCACTGTGTACTGATTCAGGTGTGTTTCTGGATTGCTGTAGTCTGTGTATGTGGTCTACTGCCAGCATGTTATCTGGGATATTTGGCAGCAGCAAGCGCATGAGTTGAATATGAATAGGGGTACAGATCCTCCTAGATTATGGACTCAGTGATTCACCTTATTTTGATGTTTTCCCTTCTAGTTCTGTCTTCTAGGTCAGATAATTTGTTTTCCATAGAAATAACTTTTGTCTCAAGTGTTATATGTGAGTCTGAAAGTGCATTGTGCACTTATTTTTATCTCCAGATGTGCGCTCCTATGTCCTGAATGTCCTTTCTGAGTTCAGATATGATTTGTACAAAGTCCTTTTGTAAAGACTGGCATAATTTAGCCCGCATTTGTTCCAAGGCTGGGCTGTTAGTGGTAACACTACGTGGTGGGGATGCAGTGCCATCATCTTCTCCATGTGGAGGAAGTTCAGGGTGCAAGTTTGGTTGCGGGATTTCTTGCCATCCTTGTTCTAGAGGCTGTTGGAAGAAATGGGTAAGGCGTTTGCTGCTTCTTTTGCTATGCTGCTTTTGTGGCATGGTTTTTACTTTATGGAGTGTTGTGTGGAGCTCTTTGTTTGCCACTTTTGTCCTGCTTCTTTGTCCTATAGAGAGAAATTTATGTGTCGATCTTTGTGTGTCGCATGGCTTTGTCTCTTGTCTTAAATTGCTGAACTTAATTCTTGACTGAATATTTGTACCTGTATTTGTTTTGACCAGGGCTGTGGAGTCGGTAAGCCAAAGCCCCGACTCCGATTCCTCAACTTCCCCTAACTCCGACTCTGACTCCTCAATTTCCCCTAACTCTGACTCCTCAATTTCCCC
>WMED01014718.1:0-13917 GCA_019650415.1 Pipa parva | reverse complement strand
GGGGGTCCAACCCATTACTAGCATGGTGTACCTAATAAAGTGGCCGGTGAGTGTATATATTAGGATAGAGTGGTCATGTTAATCCTCAGAGGCAAAAAGATGAGTCTTGCAACACTGCCTTTTTCATTGAGCTAACAGTCAGTTTAGATATACAAGCTTTCAAGAAGTATGTTCTATCTTTCTCTATTGATTGAGACTTGAGAACAAGAGGACATATCTTTTGGAAGATTGTATATCTATATATAATGTAATATTCACAGACTTTATGAATGGGGCTGTCTACTGATCACTCTTAACTCTATAAATTACAACTACCTTTGTATAAGCAGTAACCTTCCTGTAACATATTAACATAATAATATGTAACATGTTATATGTAAAAGTCTATCCAATTCAGCCTATTATCCTGCAGTGTTGATCTTGAAGAAGCCAAAAAAAACTTAGATTGCAAGAGTCAATTTTTCTTATCTTAGGGGAAAAAACCCTTCCCCACTACAAATAAGGCAAACAGAATAATTCCCTGTATCAATATCCAGCCTCCCATTTATTTTAATACCCATAACTTATACTATTCTTACACTCAAGACTTCTTTAACCTAACTGCTCTTACAGTAAATAACCCCCCTCTATATTGGTGCAGAAGCTTTCTTTACTCTAGACATAGATGCCCCCTTGTTATAATTACAGTCTTTGGTATAAATAGATGAAATAATGACCCCTGATATATTTATACATATACATATCTCTACTTAATCTGCTAAATATGGTATTACTGCAGCATGTATGTTAAAGTGAAACAAAAGAACAAATTATCACCCACTGTTTTTACTGCCCTAATACCCTGCTGTGGGTGACATGGCATCATGGGAATTGTAGTCTTTATATACAAGCTACAGTATAGAACTACAGTCTTAAAATAAAGTATTGTGGGTGAAACAATGGCATAATCAAGAGCTGAATCTAGAAAAGAAATGAAAAAAGCTGTTCCAGCAACAACAATTCTTATCAAGTTGTAAAACAGGTTTCATGGTGTAAATGTATTTTATTTAGGTTTCTAAAACAGCCATGTGTATTATAAAAATGAATGCAATTTAGAAGGATATAATAGCCACCTCAGAGTTCCATGCTTTGTAGACAAGCACTCGGACTGTGGCCTCATGCTTTTATAAGGTCATGGAAATCCTTGTGTCTAATAATATCCTTATAAATTACAGAAAGGGGTACATTATCCTCTATATAATATACATCAGCACTATAGTTTGCATTTAACTCAGTTCTGTAACTTGTTCACTGGCATGGTTAGAATGCTAACAGCAGTAGGTTTGCAACAGAATTAAAACAATGTCAGACTCCCACACTGTTATATTTTCACTGAGAGCCTAGTGCTGTCAGTGCAATAACATTGTCAGGGCTCCATTATGTACCACACATCACTTCACTTTCTTGTTATAAAACAAAAGGGAGGTGAGCTTAGTGGAAGCTGGGGGAGCCAGGTGAGGGAAACTTCAGTAGATATGTAGGCTGTATGTTGGGGGGGCAGCAAAGCTTTGGAGACTGTGGCTATTCTGTCTCCCATTGAATCCTTCTTGTGAGAGGAATGACGTCTTGAAAAATGGCACAAATTATTTATTTAAACATTAGTAATGTACTGTATATTCTATTTGCAGATTTGTTGTGCCAGTCCTTAATATTATATTGAGAATGGATGCTTAAAATAGCAAACTTCAAAGGATAAATATTAACATAATGTATGAGGAGGATACAGCAAAAGGAATTGTTGGATTATACATTGCTATTGGAAATGAAAGGATTCAAAATGAGGCTTTCAGTAATATAAATACATAATAGTTGGGTAGCTTTCAACTTATGGGACAGGCACAAGAAGCAGCCTGCATAGCTGAGTTACTTGCCAAACTTTGGATCCAACATCAATGCATGATGTAACTTCTCTACCCATGGCAGCTCCAGTACAAAAACACTATGTTTCCTGTAACATATTACTCACACTTCCAAAGACAAAAAGAGTATAAATTTCTATCTATGTCTATTCTTTATAAACAGCTTAACAAGTTATCAAATCTATTCACAGCACACTATAATTATGCAGGGAAACTAGTTTTATGGATGTCTTATATCATTAAAGTGTATTATGTAGACACTCTATCAAAAATTGGAAAATACATAAGCAGGAGTGCAAGCTTGGGATGGTAAGAAGGTGGTGCCTGCTGTAGACTCTGCACCCACTGCACCCTTCACCTGCCCCTATAAATGGGTCTGGTATGATGAAAGAAAATGGGAATGCACTGGAATTAATATTAGAATATATATAATGATGCAGATCATCACTGGCCAGCAGAATTGTAAGATGCTTCTGATGCAAAGTACTCTAGCAACATGTCCACAATGGCTGTATGAAGAACCACACTCCCCTCAGCATTTTCTAAAAAGATAAGAATAGTCTGTGATTGTGCTTTGCCTTTGTTTTACTGCACTTACTCTAAACAATTTGGATTATGATAATGTACTGTACTTTTGTCCCTATCACTTAGCCACTATACTGAAAGTACTTAAAAATTTCTGTTGGAAAAAATGTATTTTTATATCAATAACATATTTATTTCTCTGGCTCTCTCTAAGAGGCATGACATGTTTTTCACGCTTATGACTTATTTTCTGCTGTAAATGTGGCCTGGGAAAAGGCTGCTTCTGTTTCTTTAAATCTACTACTAAATTACTTGCATCACACTGCCCTCTGTTATTGTTCTTATATATCTAATTTTATTCAAGACAAACTAGGTTCCTTATTATCCAACCTGCTAATAACATCTATAAATATCTCGTATACTGCTCAGTCCTTCCCAGGTTTTTATTTTCTACCTCAAAGGAATTGAACGATTTTGATAGCACCCCTCGAAATCATACCTGCCAAAGAAATCTTACATATCCCACATAAAATAAAAACTCAATATAAACCAAGAACTGATCCATCTTTGCCATTCTCTCCATCCTAACTAGCCAATAACAATAATAAATTATTTGCCAAAAGGGCTTGTCTGTGTTCCAGTAAATCTTTATTGTACGAACTTAAAGGACCAATAACATGAAAAGAAAAACCATATTTCCATTTAAGTTAGCATGGCAATAATTTAAATACAGCACTTGCAAAAATCTTATTTCTCAAGTTGAATTCTTTCATTTTATTGTTATCTTTCAGCTACTAGCACTAGCAGCATACAATTATACACTGATAATGCCACCCAGCTGCAAAATATGAATAGTGACTTTAATGTTTGTGAATAAGAAAGATGGTATAAATGATATAAGGAAAAAGGCAACAGATTAGGATCTTGTCTCAAGTTTAGATAAAGTAGGTGTATCCATGAAGGAATAATCAATGATCATATTCAGGGGGCAAGCGCCAAGGAAGGCCAACAGGTCACAAAGTGGGGAGCATCGGGAGTAATTCTAATTTCTAGTTGTGACCATTCTAGCCTGATCGACATGACAGATGGAAGCATCAGGAGTTTAGTACTACTTCCAATGCATCAGAAATATATGCAGGGGGTGTCATATATACGTATATATTACAATATCCATATATATATATATATTTGGCCATGCTAATGCTAACAAATATTTTTAATGAAATGTTTTTAACACCACATTAGTTGAAATGAAGCAGTAAATGTGTCCTCACACTGATTACAACTAATGTATCTTGAGTGATTATTAATTTAAATAGGTCATTTAATAAGGTGCTTGAAGATTATTAAACACTAACAAAATCAACATTTTGTTTTCACAAATCAAATTATTAATCAAAACTTATTTGAATGAACTAGAAATAAAACTGACGGGACAGAAAATGAATCTTCCCATTTCCGATAGTGCAGAAGTATCACTTAATACAGTACACCTGTATTTTATAAATATTTTGTACAATCAGGGCTTTCATCAGAAATCATAGGACCACTCAAACCTGACAAATTGGGCCCCAGCATGATTCTATAACCCCATTAACATTGACAAATTCCTATTTACACTCAGTTCAGTGTCCCTTTAGGCCAGACCTGGGTATTGTACACCCGCGGGCCACATCCGGCCCCCTAACTATCTCTGACCTGCCCATGTTTGATCCCTAAGGACCAAGGAGAACAGTGGCAGTGGATGCAGTATTCGGGCTCTGATCCTTATAAGCAGTCAAGAGCAAATCGCACACAGAGCAGGCTGCACACAACAGGCTTTTCCAAGTTTCATAAATTTCGCCCAAATAGGTGTCTGGAATTTGAGGCTTGAGCCTAATTTAAAGATGAAGTTGTTGAAGGCTACAGAACTGGAGAGAACTGTGGAAGCCATATACAAAGAGAAGATCCTATGTTTTCTCCATGTGAGAATTATTGTTTCAAGAAAAAGATATTTGGAAAAAGTATCTCTAACTCTATTTAAGATTCTTTCAATGTTCTCATCCTATATAACTAGAATTTATATTTTCTCCTGGGATCATTCTGACATTGTTAACAGTGATTTCCTGAAGTCAAACACTGACATCTTAAAAGATCAGTATTGCAAGGAAGAGAAATAATTCCATTTGTACTGCACAGTAGTGCTACATAATACCGGTAAGAAAATCTTATCTTTAATGTAAAATTCCTATTATGATTACAATGTGTTTGTCCATTTGCTGACTGCAGCCATCTTTGTATCTATTGGATAATTCTTCCTAGTCTCATTGTTGTCCATGGCACTTTCCTTAAAATACATTTTAGAAATGTGTAAGACCTTTTGGATATGCAGATTAAAAAGTATTGGCTCCAATGATATCTCATTTTCATGTGTGTATAAAGTAAAAATATATGTATGTTTAAAATAAAATCTTCTTCTTTCCAGAAATCTTAATGATTTTTTTGAAATGTGGATTAAATGTGTAGTCACAATAAATGCAATCTTATTTTCATTTTCTGAAAACACTTTATAATAAGGAATATTTTGAAAACCACTGACATTCTACACAGTTTTGTATCACAATTTCTTGAAATTTTAATGGGACACTGTCATCAAAATAAGAGTTGTCTTGTGACTTAAATAATATTTACTAGTAGATAACAATACAAAATATCTGCTAATACTCTGCTAAATGACTTTTGTTCTTTGAGTATTTTTGCCCCTTTTCTTTGTGACTAAAGTATATGCTGAAACCATGTGTTTTTCACTACAAACTCCTGAAAATATTAGCACTGAGATTAAGACAACAAGCCTCTGCAAAGGCTCTAAATGGTACAGAAGGGCTGGGTGTTTATCAATATATAATACAGGAAATAGGATTAGGAACGGAAATATAAATTCAAATGACCTTATGGGTTTATGATCATAATATATGCATGCACTAGATCTGAGTAACAACAATAAAATACATATTAAAGGAACAGTCTCGTCGAAAACAAAAATAAAAACATTTATTTAATTATGCTAATTAGCACATTTTATTAAATACGATTTATTATTAATTAAAAAAAAAAGTTAACATTTTTACCTGTAAAGAAGTGCTATACAGGACATCTGTGTTGCATTCCCCATCTTCAGACTCTGCTGGCGACTCTACAGCATCAGGAGCACATTCTTCTCCATCCATGCTCCTAGTGAAGCGTGCACGTCACCCAGGGAGGACGCACTGAGTCGCCTGCAGTGTCTAAAGATGGAGTATGCAACAAAGTGATGTATAGCACTTCTTTACAGGTAAGAATTTTAACTTAAAAAATTGATAATAAATCATATTTAATAAAATGTGGTAATTAGCATAAATAAATGTGGTTTTTTTTTTACTTTTGGCCAGACTGTTCCTTTAACATCTAAAGGACATTATAATACACAAATCTACAATAGTCTACTATATTGGCATAGTAACTACTTAAATATAAGAAAGATTGGATTAAATTGGGGCCACACATTTCAACTAAAACAGGTGTTTCAACATACATTTAACATCTTATATCTCAAACTTAGGAACATGTCAGGAAGAGTATTTGGAAAGGGGAAAATTATTTGAACAGTTTTTGCTTGAGCTGAGGGAATATAGGCTGGGAACTCTGAGGAGGGAAACACTGATCTAGTAGGAGTCACTCTGTATTAAAGACCAGAATGCTTTGGCAGGACAAAAGAAGTAGTGCTACTTGAAAGATTGGCACCAAACTCCTGCCCTATATAGCACAATCCCTCAGCCAAAAATAAACACAGGGATGCAAGGCATTTTAGCCTTTTTGGGCAGCTGCAGGGCAGTGGTATGGCTTAGTGTCCAGGCTCACTGATATATTATCAGGTTGGCGCTATGCCCACTGACACCCCTGTGGTTACACCCCTGCACACAAGTTAGAACAGATGAGCAACTCTGAATCATCTGAATACATATATCATCAGCGGGTAGGGTCATCAAGTACAGCTTATTTAGAGGGTGAAACTTGGTTAAGATGGCAGAGCATGAATTCATTTAAAGTTGTTTTTACTCTAATTGTTACTGTTACACTGTTCATGTATATATCTAAAAATGAGACTTTAAAAAAGGTCTGTTGCATCTTAAAACAATACATAATGTTCAGCAAAGTAAATTAGTAATGACAAAAATAGATTTACTTACATTTGGAATATGGTATTATGGTACTTTTTGTGCTCACAATATGGATGTTCTGCCAGCTAATTATAATAATTATTAACTAACATACATGGGGATATTTAGAAAGATCATATTGACCTTTCTAATTTGTTTAATCATTTCTCACTGCTTCTTGACATTATTTTTCATTTTGTTGGGTTTTTCAATTCCACTGATTTATAGAACTTTGTATAATTTGTAGATATCAAAAAAGATCGATATTGATGAATATCTATCAGTTGAAACTGGCACACTTTGCAGTGTAATAAATGTAGTTCCCAGTTGATTTCATATTGAAATTGACATTCTTTTTTGATGGAAAACTAATCAGTCTGTGGCCAATTCACAGGACCAGTTTTGTAGGGAGTATTGGATTTTTAGCAGCCTAAAGCAAACATACACTTTTGGTCTGCATAATTAGATTTTTTTTTTATTGGGTACTCAAAGGGCAGGAAGCCCAAAACATGTATATTGCATTTGAATACCCAATAAAAGGTTACAGCATAGCTACATTTGCTGGTTTTCTTCTTTTTCATGGATTTCGGAATAAACTTAAGGAAGATTTTACGGTTCTCCATCGAAGGAACCTGCACTAAAATACCCAGTGTAATACCCATCTCAGATCCAGGAAGGATCTATCAACTATAGGATTTTTAGAAATATCCTCCATAATGACATAAGATACATTCTAAATTAGAAAATTAGAACCTCCCCCAAAGCCTTCAGTTTTGATCTCCTGCTTTTAAAAATGGGCGTTCCCCATTTTATCAAATTTAAAAATCAGAAGGCAACACTTTACTGTTCGTTCAGTATTTATTAGAGGAAAACAGCATCAAGGTGGAATAGGTACCAAGAATGATGAGGCTAATATGAAAAAACTGTTGGAAATTAAGACAAGTATTGAACATGGCTACAATACAAATATAGCTCTGATCAAGGAAATAAAAACATTTTATATTTAATACTTTACCAATGTGTATTCCCTTTTATCTTAACTTCATGTGGCATATTTTTATTCATTTTGATCATTTTAAAATGGATGATGTGCTAATCGCATTTCAGTCACAAATGATTAAAACATATTTTTTTAATAACAATTGTGATGTTTTGAAACAAATTAAGTTGCTAATACAGATGTAACCACAAGTACAGTCATTTTTCATAATCAGCCAACTAGAGTAAAGTGCACAAGAGCAAAGTACAGTGCACATTATATTTTGGTGTCTTACACATTTACAGCTGGCTATCTGTAAGGAATGAAATATTATCACGTTCATGGTGAATATAAAAGTAATGATCAAGGGCTTCATAATGAAATCAAAGTACTCTGTATATTCATAAATAGAATATATTATGGTTATTCTAAAATGTAATGTGAATAAATCATTTGCATAATAAATATTATATTTCTGTCCATCTATACTCCAAATTAAATGATAACTTATTCCAGGTACTTGAACTTGTACTAATTTAGATATCTATTTTCACATATCAATACCCTTTTGTAAAAAGGGCAAATTTTCAACTTTAATGGGGTTGTTCATCTTGGAAATACTATAAAGAAAACAGTAGAATTTAGTATGTTGTTTCAATTCCAGGGTAGTATCTCATTGGCTTTTTTTGTGGTTTGGAAGTCATTTAACTTTGTTTTTCTTAATCTTTTTGGTTGACTCTATGCAACCAGAAAGTCAATTAATCCAGGGCTTGAATTTTTTGTAATTCTTGTTAATTATTTATCTTTCTGTTTAAACCATGTACTGTTGTTCTTCTAATCTGTACTTTTTGTCTTGTTAGGATAATGGACCATACCAACCGGAAGACCATTTACTTGTAAAGAAGACCAAAATATAAACAGTAACAAATAGTTCAGATCAAAAATAAAAAAGGTAAAAATATAAACTAAAGACCAATTAATGAATACCTTTGTCTACAACATACTAAAAATGGATTCCAACATGAACAACCTATTGGAAATAGGTTGCAACTGAAAGGGACCTTTTTATATGTAAACTAATATGTTTCTAATGTTAAAATGTGGGGATAGATGGCCTATGTAAATAAAGAACTTTTAAAATAAAAATTTTTTTAGTAGAAAAATAAAACTGGTCCATGTGAAATCTATAAGCATATGCTAATAAGACTACAATACAACAGATAGCTTTAAGTCCCAGACTGGCTACTGTATATTATTCTGTGGCTCTAATATCTCAATTTCAATACTATGAGAATGAATAATGTATATTGTGGTCATAGCACATTCAGCCTATAACAAGCAAAGCAATCAATTAAATTGCTGTTTGCTCTGAAACAACCAATTTTTTTAATTTATTTTAGATTCAAGTGCTGAAAATAGAATTGTTTTCTCTGACTCAAACAGAGGGATGACCATATTAGTAAGCCATCTTATTATACATTATTAATAAATGGAAAAAGGGAAGGGAGACAATTTGCACCTGGGCACTTATCAGATCAAATTAAAATAGAATTTTTATTAGTAGGCAGTTCAAAAAAATAATCATAATAAATAACAATAAGGTAAGCCGCTTGTTAGTGGTATTACCCAGAGAGTCATTAGCTAGAAGGAGATACAAATTCTATATGTTCTCCTTATATGGTTGAATACCAATGGATTTAGCAGGAGCAAAACATATGTTGGTATTCAACCATAGAAAGAGGACATATGGAATTTTCACCTCCTACTAGCTAATTACTCTCTTGGTAATACCACGAACAAGTGGCTGACCTTATTGTTATTTTAAAATACTTTAATAGTTATTGTAATTATTTTGTAACTGCCTATTAATAAAAGTTCTGTTTTAATTAACTCACCTCAGTCCTGCTTATCTAAGTGTGCAGGTGCAAATCATCTCCCTTCCCCTTTTTCCATTTATGAATAATTCAAATGAATACCTGGCACCTTATCTTTTCACTATATGACCATACAATAGGAATAGTAGCAGTGTGATTTGCTTGTCCCCTTTCCCTTTTTATCCTTATTATACGTGTCATGCTTCCCAGATTATATTTTGAAGTCAATTAGGGTAATACAGCCAATATATGTGAATTTCTTTAATGAACTGGGTGTTAAATGCCTGAATGAAAATTGCAGGATGAGACCAAAATGTTGCCGAAACTGCTATGAACCAGTTATTATGGGGGAACAGCGTGAAACATAAAATCACATTACAAGACAAACTAGTTCATTTGCTCGAAGGGTTCTTTCTACCCTTCCCTTACTGTTTGTAACTTTGACTTTTAAATCGATTTGAATGATAAAACTGTCAAATATTATAACATTAAATCACATTTCACCATAAAGAGTGCTTTCACATTTTATCAATGTTGTATGTAACCAGAATTGCATACAGATATGCTAAAGTGCATTACCTAACAATGTTATATAACGTCTTCACTATCATGTAAATAAAATAACTGCAAGGTATAGTATAATGGCAGTTCAATGCATTTTTACAAATATGTATTTCTTGTGGTCTGATATTACTTTATAAGTCAAATAACATTTTTTTTTCCCAGATGTTTTCTAATTTTTTTTTTTATATCCCCTATATGAGCTGTCCAAAAGCAATATTGCTTTTTCAGAATACAGAAACAAATGCAATATTGAAAGCAAGCAAAATCCTTAAATTGTATGGCAGAACTGTGTGTGTGTGTGTGTGTGTGTGTGTGTGTGTGTGTGTGTGTGTGTGTGTGTGTGTGCACAGACAACAAATATTGGATATTGAGTATCTTATTTTCTCCATTGTAACAGAACCATTAACACATTAATTAAGAATAGGGTTAGCTCAATATGCATGGAATATTTTGCAAATTTTCTGTAAAATGTGCTGTGTATGCTTTAATGATCACATACATAGATTGTCTGACCACTAACACTTTCACAACAATATTCCATTCATTTTACAAGCTGTTCTCTGAATCAACACAATAGTGTGCTCTGTTCATGTTTCCAATGTAGTTATCAGTGTAAGGGTAACAAAGCACAACTGCTTTACAAAAAAATCCACATTATCAAACAAATTCAGATACACACCCATGTGTGCATTTCTTAATTGGCATGAATAGTGATAATAAAGTTCACAGTGATTCTTTTTATAAACTAGATAATAAAGTACTATATGTACATCTGAGTTTGGTAATGCCCCTAACAAAAAAAAAATGGGGGGGGGGGGGGATAATGGTTAATTATGTTATAAAGCAAAAAAGACAAGGAAATAGCTTGTATTTGTGAAAGGGCTCATCTATTGGACATTGAGAGAACTGCACATTGAGGAATGCTTTCCGTTTAGAAAATGTCACCTTTACTGCTTAAAGCCAACTTAATCCTTTATGGTACATCCTGGCTTTAATAGAGATCTATAAATAAGCACTGCATAGTTCATTTCTTTGTTTTGTTTTTTTTGGAAAAATTATTGCAGCAGAATGGTCCCTGCTTCAAGTTCAATAAGGAGCAAACAAAACAGGAGTGTGAGTTGTCCGTATTGGGCCTGGAGCTGGTCGCAGAAGTGCTGAAGGAAGTGCTGTAGACTGGAATAAAGTAGCTGCTGGTGTGTTCCGGAGATTGAAAGGAGAAGTTACAGCAACTGCTGCGGCAGCGGCAGCTGCTGCCAATGGATTGGGTAGTATTTGTGGCGTTAATGGCTTTAGACGTTGTTTTGAGAATGCTAGTTTAATCTGTGGATACAAAATAAAGTATGGATCAATATTTTCATTCACTGTTAACCTCTTGTTACATTGTCAGTTTGTTAACAGGAAACAGAAAAATAGATTGTTTTGCTACTGAATACTGCCTTGATCACCTATATGTAGTATCATAAACTATAAATATGTTTATTTATCATATGCACATGTTAACTATGTACATGTATATTAGATGAGTAAGAGTGAATTTGAACGCCATATCAATGACATTTATTTACATGCAAGAAGTTGAACTGATGAGATTTGTATCTATATCTGACTTTAAAACAAATTTTTTTTTCATTTTAAAATCTTTTCTCTAAAGCTCTGCGTAATATAGTAGCGCTATATAAATACAATACAAAAAAATATATACTTTTTTTTGTATTGTATTTATATATAGCCTAATTTATGTGGCAATCAATTAAATAATTTAAGTTTAATTAAGAAAAATGAACCAGAAATGAGTAAATCTGTGATCATTTAACAAAAAAATGACACAGTAATAAAGAATATTGGTAGGATAGAATTTAAATTTGAGATCCCCTGGAAACAGCTGAGGTTAGGACTGTTTATAAATTGTTAACCATGTCAGATGTATTATATTTGCCAAAAAATGAGATTAAAAATAAAAAAAAATGATATAGCAAATAAAAAGCATGAAAAGATTTTTTTTTTTGAAAGTCATGTTAAATTTAGATAAGCAAAAATGCCTTTATGGACTTCTTATCTCAATTTTACAGCTAAACACCCAAGAGAACATAAATCCATTCTAGTATGCTGTATGTTTTAATAGCTGTAGTTACTCTCATAGGATGACTAAGAATGCTGAAAAGATGTTCCTTTAAGATAATAATTCCTATCAGTGTTTTTGCTAATGTAAAAAATAACAAGTCCACCAAAGTTCTATTCAAGACCAAAGAAAACATATCTATGCATACAGGATTATTCATATTTTAGTATAAAAACATTGAGCAAGGGATATAGGTATTATTCAGTCTGAACATTTTCAGCAGCAAATTCAAAAGCTTTAAAGTGTTTCGATTCTGTTTCAAACATTTGGAGCCTTTTAAAAGCATTTTGAAATTGCTGAGACCAATGCTTCAAAGAAAACAGATAATCACTTTTCTTTATTCTTTACTCTCAATAAAGCATTTTATCTTTCCTACTTTAAAATACAAATACATAAACGTTAAATTAATAAGGGCCATAACACAATTCATGATCATCATCCTCCTTCTATTAAGGGTAATAAAATAAATGCATTTATTATATATAGCAGAGATATAGTTAGTTGGAGATTGTTTTTAAGTAGAAATTAAATAAAAAGCTTTTTGATGTATTTTTCTCACTAGGTGCACATAGCTTACATTTTATTTTAGTATAAAATAGTGGTGAGTGTGTTTTAAGTGCTTCTTTAAATTATACTCAATCTATGTGTTGTTATACAACATACTAAGTGTAATACATACCAATATACTGTATATCCATATATTTATCTATCTATCTATATATATATATATATATATATATATATATATATATTCATAAACCAACAGCATAAAATCAAAATAGTGCTCTGATTGTCAAACGTTAAATAATACACAACTATACTAAGAAAACACACTAATGTATTAAATAGGAATTTAATATATTTTTACCACACTAAAATCCCTTTACCACCTGTCATGTATGCTAGTATTTCAGAGGACATTTTAAACTATAATTAAGAGATAGGTGGAGACATTGATGATATTGCAGTCACAGAAGTTAGACATAACATATTCTCCCACATGTTTAACAACTCTCTGTGGGCTTAAATCTTCTTTACAAATCACAGGCAGTATCCACCAATATCTGCCAATATCCAACAGTATCTGCCAATAATATAATCTGAAGGTATTGTCAAATAGAAAACTTTAAGAAATCCCATTCTAATCTTAGTTTCAAATGACTCTTCTGGCTTTATATCACCTTAGCAAATGAGTGATAATGGATACAAAATTTCATATACACATATATATATGTATGTGTGTTTGTGATATAGGTAGATAGGTAATGAGATAGATAGATAGATAGATAGATAGATAGATAGATAGATAGATAGATAGATAGATAGAATGAATCTAATTTTATTTTCTTTAGACTTTTTAGCATGAATCTTTTTTTGTGTTTACATCTTAAATAAAAAGTAAATGAACTGCTTACCCCAATTGGAGTAGTTGGCTTCTGAAGTTTATTATAAGGACTATATTTTGGCTTTGGAGGCTTCCCAGCAGCTCTGTCTTTGTGTCTTCTACTGCTAATGTGCTGCAAGTATTAAAGAAAATTGTAGTTGTTATAATAATCAAACAGATAACATTTATGTACAATATGTATGAATTCTGTGATGGCTTGCTTGGTAAAGCTGGAATGCTTAAAATATTCATCAGAAGAAAAAGAGTGTTATTAGGGCAGTGTGGTGGCTGCATTGCAGTGCTAGATCCTGGGTTTGATTCCATCCTAGACGTTATCTGCAGAGATTGGAAAGACTGTGGTTATTGACAAAAGTCAATGTGGGGGCAGATCTGGGGCTG
>WMED01014717.1:0-13918 GCA_019650415.1 Pipa parva | reverse complement strand
AAACATGTACTGCCCATGTCTACCAGGAAAGAAACATGTACTGCCCATGTCTACCAGGAAGGAAACATGTACTGCCCATGTCAACCAGGAAACATGTACTGCCCATGTCTACCAGGAAGGAAACATGTACTGCCCATGTCTACCAGGAAACATGTACTGCCCATGTCTACCAGGAAGGAAACGTACTGCCCATGTCTACCAGGAAGGAAACATGTACTACCCATGTCTACCAGGAAGGAAACATGTATTGCCCATGTCTACCAGGAAACATGTACTTCCCATGTCTACCAGGAAACATGTACAAACAGTAGCGGAGGATCCAGAGACAAGGTCAATCATCTTATCACATAAAACACAAATACACAATAAAATAAGTTATTATTGGAATAGACAAAATAACAATGGTGATAGGAAGCTGGCAAACTGCATGGTACTTTTTAGGTAACTGATTAATGCCAGCATTCCTGCTTTGTTCTGTCCCCATATTTTCCATCAGCTAAATAATTTCCTTCCTTCCTTTGTTCCCCCCTCTGCCCTTTATTTTCTTACTGGGCCTTGCAGCTTTATGGTAATATGGGATGACCCCTTCCTCTTCCATGGGTTCCAGTATAAAATCCTTCTGTAACAGGAATCTGAAACGGGGCATTTGCTTTTATTAAACAAGATACTCAAGGGAGTTATTCATCAAAGTCCAAACAGTCGCGTATATGCCTGTATTCGCAACTTCTCCAACTCTGCTTAGTCAACAATCCCTGTGATGTGATGAACTCGCAACAAACTCTGAAGCCGGGGGTTATTCATCAAAGTCTGAACAGTCTGGTATACGTATGCCCGTATTTGCATCCATTCACAACTTCTCCTACTCCGCTTATTTAACAATCTCTGCGATGTGATGAATTCACGAGGAATTCTGACCCTTACTCCAGTAATGGACTTATGGAGCTCTTCGCATTAATATGTGTGCTCGTGCACAGGTAATTCAGATATTCAGCATGCGACAGAGTCTATCGAAGGAGCGGATTCTGCAGGGGGTACTGCTCTGAATTCACCTGTTTGCCTTCGCCAGATCAGAGTGGCGAATTGAGGGTTTTGATGGTAGGGCTCCAGTGTTGTGTAAGGCGACTATTCATTCAAAATTAAAAAGGCGACTGCGACTAAATTAGTCTACCACTAAACATGAACTAGGCACAAGGTGACAGATAAAATAAGTATTTTTCACTTATGTACAGCTATTTGAATATGATGAAACTGACGTCACTGTCGTTCACTGGAGGAGTTCTCACTTCGCATGACTTCTCAGCCTACTATAGTGTGATTGACTACGCCGCACTACACATGCGACAGTGTCTGACACTGTCCGCTGTTTCATGAATAAGAGGAAGTGAATTCTCGACTTCCTAATCGTATTGATGCGAACAGACGCGGAGCCACTATGCAAGGCGAATTTGGACTTTGATGAATAACCCCCTTCAGAATTTAATATGGTTTAAGTACTGTAGAAAGATGGTGGCAATAATGGCAGCATGTGACAAATGAAGAAATGTAGATTGGATCATAGCCTAATATTTAGGGGGTAAAAGAGTGCATATTTGGGTGAATGGGAAACTGGTATAGAGTATAATGGAATACCTTAGTCAACAATGAAGTGAATTTGATAATTAGAGTTTACAAGTAGGTTTGAACATCAAAACTGTACTTGAGGAATGGTTTGTTCTGTTTTGAAACATAGTGCACAATGCAGATGTAAATGTATACTAAACATAGTTGTCATGGTGGGTAATAATGAGAAAGTGGACCCTCTTACCACTGCGGAAGCTGGCACGGGTTTAGCCGAGGCGCGCAGTCTAAGGAGCCTGGGCTTTGCGGCAAGGAGACTCCCAGGTCTCGGCCCTCAGACTCACCCTCCGCAATGTGGTAGCTGGAATGCAGGCACAGGATACAGGCACAGGATACAGGTACCGGACAATCGGACAGGATACTAGAATAGGTTACTGGGACAGGATACAGGTACTGAACAGTGGGACAAGATACTGGGACTTTGAGATTTAAATACACACAATATTCCGACAAGGAATGGCTGAAAACGCCAGCTTTTAAATTCCCCGCTGGCTGCAGGGGAGGGACTGGCCTGTCACTCAAAAACGCAACACCGCCTGCCCACACACAGAGAGCTTCTGAGCACGGGTGGTGGAAGGAGAGGCAGATGGACTGCGGCTAAGGTACGTAACATTAGGTACTAACAGAGAGTGCATCATTGCATTTATTATTTGAAGAGTGTGATTAAGATCCTCTACAGGAGCTGGCGGTCATAGTGAAGAACCTTATTACTAATTTAAAGCACAATAAGTTTTGCTGGAGAATTTGATATGATTGGTGATTATAGCTGAAGCTTGGATATTGTGGACGTTTAAAGAGAGAAGCTGATCCTCAGGATGAATTATAATGTCAAAATATTTCTAGAATGTTACAAAACACTGATTTTTGCTACAGTTTTGAAGACCCGTGCTAAGAATAACAATTGTCAACATGTCAAACTATTGTCATATTAAAAGGTAGATTCTGTTATCTGCGAATCTGAAAGACACAAATGAAAGGATACTGTTAGTGCTACATCAACAATAAATGCATACTCAGCTCTCAACAAAATCTAGACATTAAATTGGGGGTTATTTACTAAAGTCTGAGTAGTCGATCAACAGTTTTAATTCACGTCTATTATGAATACATGACCAATTTTGAAGCTTACGATGTTAGCAGACTTACAAAGCTCTTCGCATCACTTTATGCATGCGTGCACAGGTAATTTGCCTATTGACCAAGCAGCGGAGTCTGTTCAAGTGGTGAATTAGGACACTTGTACTTCTCGGAATTCACCTGTTTGACTTCACCAGATCAGAGTGGGATAATAGCAGATCTCCGGTGTTGGGTAAGGTGACTATTCATTTAAAAGTGACAATAAAGACTGTGACCAAGTGACAATATGACCTAAGGACAAGGGGGCATAAAAATATATGTAATGTTAACTTAGATGTAGTTAGTGGGATTGTAAAGGTTGGACCGGTACCAAGAGGGAGGAGAAGGAGGAGGCAGCAGAAAGTGTTACCACAATAGACTTGGCACTAGCAAACCCTAAGGTGCGGAGTCTAAGACATACCCGGTCTTCACCCAGTCCCTCCACAAGGAGATATGGACTTTACGGTGGTGCTATGTCTAGGTCGCGACCCTCAATGTTTACTGTCCACTGGTGGTAGAGATTGCAACTTGAGACAAAAAGAGTAGTCAAATGAATAACGATGGTCAGGGCAGGTGGCACAGATGCAGAGTCAGAAAGCAGGTCACAAGGTCGGAGCAGGCAGCAAACAGAATTGGGAAACAGGCTATGGTCGAGAAATCAGACAGGAAATATAACGCACCCAGGCACATTAAAAGAGTCCTATAAACGGGCGTTGGACAAGACGCTAAAGGCATTTAAATAGGTTCTCAAACGTGAACATGTACACGACGCAATCCCGTGACTGTGCCCGTCGCTCACCCGAGACGTCCATGGGTATTTACACACCAGAATAGCATGCCGCCCACAACTAAACTCTGCACAAGATGGCAACCATGACACTCGCTGATGCTGGACCACAGAACAGGGTCGCAGGTAAGACACAACCATAACAGGGATATGGTGATGGTCAGGACAGGCGGCGCAGATGCAGAGTCAGAAAGCAGGTCACAAGGTTGGGGCAGGCAGAAAAGAGAGTCAGGAAACAGGCCATGGTCATACATGAGAAATCAGACAGGAAATATAACGCACCCAGGCACATCAAAAGAGTCCTATAAATGGGCTCCAGGCAAGATGCTAAGAGCGTTTAAAATAGGTTCTCAAATGTGATGTGTACGTGATGCAATCCCATGACTGCGACTTTGCCCATCGCCCACCTGAGACGTCCGTGGATATTTATGCACCAGAATAGCACGCTGCCCATGACTAAACTCTGTGGCGACCACGACACACACCGATGCTGGACCACAGAAGAGGGCCACAGGTAAGTCACAATCCTAACAGGGATATGGTGACGATGACCTTCATTGGTCAAATTCACATCACAACACATCCTGCTACTATTCAACTGGCTATAACACAATGCACATCCACAAGCATCCCTTGCCTCTTGTTTGCCAAGCCTATTCACTGCTTAGTCAATAAGGAGAAGCAAATTCATGATTTCTCCACTATAGCATCACAAACTGAATCAAAGTGAATTCGCCAGAAACATTTGCACTTTAGCCAATAAGCTCTTGAGTCTAAAATTCCTTTAAAAAAAACAAAAAACTGCTACAGCCAACTCTGCATACAGTAAGATGATTGGAACACCTATTAATCCGTTGCTAGATACATGTGAAAGATGCTGTTATTCCAACAGTGTTTCAGGAAATGCAAACTCAGAATTGTATTGCTCATCCCTGTAACCTTTAGGGTGTAGATTATTATTAACGGACTCTCAGAAAAAACCCCCATTATTTTCTCTAAAGAAGACTTTGCATTCATGAAATTTATTGTACACAATATATAATTTTTTTTTTATTATTATAAAGACTCATCTATATTAATAAACTTTATAGCAAATTAATTTAATTTGTGTTACATTTTGGAGTTTATTAAAAATGTCATTTTTAATGATTATACATTATATATATATATATATATATATATATATATATATATATATATATAAAAAATACACAGTTTTTATGGAATCCTCGATCACAGCCTTTTCGTTTGTCAGTTTCTTGTATATATTTTTGCTTCTTTCTTGTAAGCCAGTAGATCTCTTGATACAAAGAGGACAGAATTCTTTCAATATCTTACCCTGTTTTTTTCTTGTGTATTGCAGGTCTTGCTGTCAGTGATGACAAATCATCACTTTTTTTGGCAGACTCTGCTTGCTATTTTTGTGAAACAAATTGGTATCAACACCTCTGAGAATTGTAGGTTCCTGTGCTATTTTAGTTTATATAGAAAATTGCTGTTGAATGCGTTCTTTGCAGAAAAGGAAATATTCCTTAAATTCATAGGTTGCATAAACCTTTGGCCAGGGTATGATGACAATGTAAGTGATTTAATTATTTACTTATAAAGTAAACAGACATTACTATATACTGCTAACGCATGCCATCCAAAAAACTTGTATCTGGAAAACAATAGAGACCGTGATTCTTTCTCCCCTCTTACATGAAACATGAATGCAAAAATAGGGCAACTTACTCAGCATTACTTTAGTATCTGTAAGTAGAGATGCTTAGGAATATCTGTTGTTAGAGTTCTGGGAGTATCTGGCGTTGAGGTGGAATTAGCAGCACCAATAGATGAGACAGAAAACCCAACAATCTGGAGGTGTGCAAGAACCAGTCAAGGCACCAGCAACATAGCAGAAATGTATTCACTCATAGCCAGAACAGAACCAGAGAAACAATGAAGTCAAAAAGAGTCAAGGATGGTAACACAAACGGTTTACCGACCTTGCTTCAGGCAAAGAGGCCTTTTCTTAAATTTCTCATCTCAAAGGGATCTTTGCCGGGAACATATAATGAGTGCCGGAGATTTTTCGTTTGAATGCTGTGCTGATTGGATTTAAGTTCATCCTTGCTCTGCGTGCAGGACATCAGCGAGCGCATAACACCCTGTGCGGAGTGAGGCGAAGGATCCGGACCTCACTTCGCACAATGGTGAATTACCCCCTAAAATAGGAGCGTAGCACCACCACTGCAGGGACAGACAATCCAAAACAATCTCCCTTTAGAAATCCAGTTCCTTGAAAAAAAATAAAGGTGGGTATCTTGGGGTATCTTATACACACCATGCAATGATGTCAAAATGCTTGTTGAATATCTCTATTTATGACTATTACTTAATCCAGAGAAATCCAGAGCACTCCAAAGGGGCCACAATATTGCTTCCCACTTCTTTTCAAAGGCATGAACAGGCAATAGACTAGGATACACATGGGTATTCCTTGATCATTCAGGGATGAAGTGCTTTTTATTAATAAAATCTAATAAATGTTAGATGCCACAGGTCATTAGTCAACAGGTTTATTCATTACAGAACACCACGCACTTGTGTTATGCATTTGATAAAGATTCTTACTAATTGTAGGTCATACAAAACAATTAAACTAATTTGCCAAGCAACAAAATACACACTAAGGATTTAATTACCATAAATGTATGACATAAGTCCATTAGTTCTTGGTACAACACATTTGTTCTACATTATATTATAATTATTTTTCCCGAAGGTTTACCTTATGTCTTTTAATTAATTGATAAACAAATGAACAGGAAAGGTCAAGATATAAATTGTTTTTGCTGACAAAAAAAAAATTGAAATATATTCTAATTGCTCACTATAGACAGAAACTGGTCTATAGCATTTCAATTAGAACCTTTAATTCACTGTTGTCAAATGACATTTTGCTTTACTGCGAGTTAGCACAGTAACAAAAAAAGTTAAAATGCCTCACTTGTATTTATACATCTACAATTGCAAAAATGCAACATCATTTCTATAAAGTATGAGATTTTTGTTTAAAATATATTTACTCTGACCTTGTAGTGCTGTAAGACCCAAGCCATTAATGTTTATCATCTAAAGTTCAATAGAAAACAGCAAGGAGGGTAACATAGTAACATAGTTTTCTAAAGCCAAAAATAGAAAGGTGTCCATCCAGTTCATCCTATTATTCTGCCATGTTGATTCAGAAGAAGACAAACATTCCCATGAGGCTAAAAACAATAATCCTCATCTTAGGGTAAAAAATCCTTCCCAACTCCAAATGTGGCAATCAGAATAATTCTCTGGATCAAGAATTCACCTGCAGAACTCTAATACCCATTACCTGTAATATTTCTACACTTAAATAAGGCATCCAGGCCCCTTTCAGACTCTTATTGAATCAACCATGACACTTTTTCGGGAAGAGAGTCCTATAGAATCACTGCTCTTACAGTAAAAAACACCTTCTATGTTGGTGCAGAGGCTTTCTTTCTTCTAGACGTACACATTCCCCTTAGGGAAGAAGCAAACAATTTTGGATGCAGTTTCATACATAGTGTGGCATAGTCAGTTAAACAGTAAGAAGGTTTCATAGTGATGCGGAGTGATGCAAATACCACCAGTGAAGTGTCATCCTTAGAATGTCCCAAAAACTTTATTAACTGAATATTACATCATTTTCTATGTCCCCTTATCCCTAGTTCATGTTGTCACTTGGTCACAGCCTTTATTGTCACTTTTGAATGAAAAAAAAAAAAAACCCTACTTTACCACTTTGATCTGATGAAGTCAAATTAGCAAATTCTATGTAGTAAACCATGCTGAATTCACTACTATGATAGACTCCTACTCTTGATGAATAGCGGAATTATGCATGCATGCAAAGCAGTGCATAGAGCTCAGTAAGTCTCAGTAAGTATCTGAATTGGATGCAAATGCACCACGTTGCATAGTTTGCGGAACACATGAAGATCAGTAAGTGGTGAATGAATGCGGAGTCGGACCTTTATGTGACTGTTCAGATTTTCATGAAAAAGCTCCTGAGGTCAGTGTTGGAAAGATTAAGGGGTTATTTATCAAAGTCTGAATTGTTGCATAAAGGTGTGAATTTGCCACTTCCCCATGTTCGGGTATTCAACAAACTCTGCGATGTGGTGAATTCACCAGCTAATGACAATCGCACACTAAACAATAGACGGCTACTAATGCAGTTTAGACTTCAATATGGGAATTCTGAAGCGTTCGCCACTTTACTTATGGGAATCCTCTGTCTAGTCAATAAAGAGTAGAGAATCAGGGTGTAGCCACCCACAGTGAAGTGAGAAGTTGTAAATAACTATTAATGTGCACATTGGTCAGTGGGCAGTTGTTCCCCATACAAATTCAAAAGTCAACTGTGCCCTACCCCAGGATCCTTTGCAGTGATTATATCTGTTAACAATAAATATACTGTATCAATACTTGAACCCACTTAATGATAGGTTCTCTGACTGTTAGTTTGAAGTAAAATAGCAAAGAACTTCTAAGGGTTCATTTTTTTTTTTTTTTATCAAGTCAGACGTAACCTATTTCTTTTTCTTTTTTCTCTTTGAAACCAGAGAACCACATCAGAGAGAATTGCCAATGTCGTTATTCTTGAATGAATTAAATCCTCTTAGCGCTTGTCCCTCAAAAGAACCGATTGCGGAGGGATACTGAAATTAATGTGATATTAATCTTATCATGAAATCATTACTTGGGGGCAAAAAAAAAAGAGACAAGCGATAAGTAGTATGTTGTACGCATGCCAATTAATGCATTAATTAAAGGAGAAGTATCCCGCAGATCCCAGACATGGCAGAATCCTCGTTTTAATCAGAAGGAGCAGCGCTATAGCATTTATTTATTAGAAAGGGGATTATTTTTCTCTAAAGATAAAAGGAAGGACAATATTTTAGGGGGCTATTTTACACTTTCATCATTTGTAGGGAGGGGGTCATAGATTTATCGTCTTTGCCCATGGACTTTCAGGAAGTTCGGATGTTTAGCTTGATGCCCCATTCAGAGTGGACAAATGTATATACAGTATATTATAATGTATAACACATGAGCACTACTCTGGGGGGGTATTTATTAAAGTTTTCTGACTGCTAGTGAACTAACCACAATCAATGTCTCCAATTTCTTAAATTTATAAAGCTTTTTTTGTTACTAAGAAGTGTTTCACCAGTTTTAGGCTGGCAAAAGCCCATCGTTCCCTACTGAGTTGGTCAGGTCATTTAGGCACAGTTGCTTTTGTTTTCCTATCAATCAAGAACTATCCAAAAGTGTTCTGGTTTCAACTAAGTGATATTAATCAATATCAGTCTGTTTTCGATATCAGCAATTTCTTTTTGGTGTGATATAAATCAGTGGAATCAAATTGGGGGTTATTCACTAAGGTGCAAATTTGACTGTTGAATTTGCAAATAGCGGATTCCCATAGCAAATCTGCTACAATTTCCCCATTGTAAAGTCGTGACAATTTTTTAATGTTAAGATTGCGATTATTTTCCCATAATAAAGTCGCGACTGTGACAATATTCTCATTATAAAGAGGCGACTGCGACAGTAGCAGCCTATTGCGACTGTCTTTATCTGGCGAATTCGTACCTATACGCAACAATTCGGACTTTAGAGAATAACCCCCTAGAGAGTCCAATAAATCAAAGGGGTTAGCATGATTTTAATAGTCATCCCCCAATTAATTAAACCAAGAACTGCAAGAGCTTATAAAGGGAAGAATAGTCGTGATCACATAAATATACTCTAACAGACTGTACGTGCGTCCATTTCTGTTCTTAACCCACTGCAAACAGGTTCCTTGGCTGTTCATGTACCTGACAGTCTGCAGCATGCATCTGAATGGATAACTAATTAGCACTGCAGCTTGTGAATTTCATCTGGTTCATTCCTTTAAAATGGGTCTAAATACTTCTGTTACATTGCTTGCTGTATATCTGTACTTAAAATAGAGCAATCAGCATCCTGTATCTAAACTATAATTAGTCCTGCAGCATACAGTCTTCATATGTCTTTGTGTTTAAATGTAATAGGTGAAAGCCCTAGCTGTACCTTTCACCCAATGAAAAATGCATGGTACTGAGCTCAAATCCCTGCAGCACCAGTGTGCATCATCAGCTGTATATAATTAGTCTCTAAAAAGAAAAGAGGAAGAGTCAGAAGACTTTAAGCAAGCAGTTATTTCAGCAGAGCTATCAAGTTTTGGCCCATTACTGTTGGGAGATATAGTTTAAAATAATGTAGAACTATGCAGAACTACAACTCCCAGAACACTTTGAGTTGGCGGAGAAGTTTTGGATCCAAAATGGTTGTTCATGCAACTCTTCCCAGGCTGGTGAGGTCAACATTTTATTTTGTTTGTTTGTGTGTTGGTAGCAGAAAAGTACTGTTCAGACCAGCTGTATTATGATTTCTGTAAGACCTGGTCTTTGCTAATGGAGAAGCTTCATGGTGCATGCCCTTAGGATAGGTCAGGGGTCAGCAAACTTAGATGAGGAGGGAGCTATTTCGCTCCCTCCTCCAGAGGCAATAATTTTTTTTTGAGCTGCAAAAGGGGAGGAGCGCACTCTCCCAATCACATGACCAATCAGAACAGGCATCGGAGGTCATGGGTGGGGCTTGGGATATGCACTCCGAGCCACAACAAGGCGGCAAAAGAGCCACACTTTGCCAACTGCTGGGATATGTGCAAAATACATGTGAATGTTGGTGCACTTATAGCAATAGCAAATAAAAGTGGAAGCAAGGGTTTTTTGATACTTTTACTGAATTTTTCAATCCTAATCAGTTCTGGGTCAAGATTTAATTGAGCCCTAGGCAAAATGCCAAAATGCTATTGTTTCACACACAGTGTAGCAGTACCTCCATATGGTGCCCTTCAGTGCAGCAGTACTCACCCTACAGAGTACCTCCCAAGTGTATGGACAGTATTGTGCAATGTGTATAGCAAAGTTTCAGTAGGTTATTGGCTAAAGTCCAAATTGTTGCATAAAGGTGTGAATTTGCCGGCTAAAGACAGTCACAATAGACTGCTACTGTCACATTTGTGGCTTTATAACAAGAATATTGATGCAGTTGTGACTTGACTATGGAAATACTGTCGCAGTCATGACTTTATAATGGGAAATTTGTTGCAGTCACGGATTTTCTATGGGAATCCGCCTTTTAAGAATTCGACAGTCGAATTCTCACTTTAGTAAATCACCCCCTTAAAAAGTTTTATCCCTTCCCTCATATTATGCTACCCCCTATCCCATACTGTTCTGACCCCATCCCATACCAGTTAGGGGATGAGCCCAGGACTGCCAGACAGAGCCCCCCATAAACAGGACTGTGTTGTATTACTCCACCCCAGCAGCATGTGGCAGCACCATAGGTGGCTTCATAATGCTACTTACCCCTAGTCCCAGTCTTAATACCTTAAACCTTATTGCTGATTCCCTATGCTGAGTGTTCATCCTAGTTAAGTAGTAATGCCTTGGACCTCTAAATCAACTACAGTCCACAGTTGGGTGCCTTGCTACTTATTAGATGGTTAGTCCTGATCTTTTACATGTAAACTATAATAGAAGCTACTTTATCTAGGCCACATATATGAAGTTGAGAAGATGTGGTACATCCACCAGCCAGTGAAAGCTGAAGACTGAAAGCCCTCTCCCAATAAGTATTTAATAATCCTAGGAGGGTCCTAAGATGGGAAATGCAATTGATAAAATCTCTGAGTGTGCCTTTATGACAAATTATATAGGGCTCTCATTTCCCTCATTGGTTGCAAGGTTGAGCCCTTAAAATACAGGGTGGTCCAAGGTATGAAATGAAAAATGGCAGTTGTGAACATCATTCTGAGTGGCAGGGGGGCGGGGTAAATATGTGTGGTGCAGTGTCCAGCACAGTGGCCATTTTGAACATTTCCAGTGACATTTCCAACATTTTTCCAATTATTCAGGTGTCTCCTTCCTTTTGGACCACCCTGTGGAAATGGTAGATGAATGAGTAAATGCCATTTTATGTCACATATTCCCTTTGTCCAGTTTGTCCCAGGTATCAAAGTATAGACTTACACTTATTAATTTGAAAACAGTGGCGGCAGTTACACACAATTCATTTACAGCAGCACAAGATTTCTCTTAATAGCAATAGACATTCATTGTTCAACCTATATCATTTTATATGACCCCCATCTGTATTCCAGAGGATCTCCTTTTGTCAGATGCCTTATTCTTCTGCTGTGTTCTCTAATCTAGTAAGACCCACAGGCTAGCAACCAATGGGCACAAGCTAACTAATTCTATTTGTTGTTCCTTAAGGCTGCTAATCTTTTTTTAAAAGACGCCATCCGGCAGGTCCTAACACTATAGTCCTTGTTCTAATTACTTATATTTAAAACTGTAGGAACTTCAATATCTTTTCTGTTCGTGACGTATACAGCTGGACAAAAATGTATATATAAAATCATTGGCCCTACCTATGAACTACACCTCTAAACTTACCCTGGGGTTGTAGATTTACTATTGTTGCTGTGTACTGCGATGATGTCATTACTTTCAATGAAATAACAGAATGAAACAAACTCAGAAATGGTAGTAAATTCCTCTACCTTAGTCTTAGTTCAGCATCTTGAAAATATTTAAAATTCAGGACAGGTAGAGTATATTTTCAGCCAAGAATGGAGATCCTGTCACTGCTACTAATTCTAGTTTAATTAAATTGTGACTGGAAACAGACTCTACAAACCTCTGCAAATGTTACATTTATTCAATATATTTAAAAGTAAATGGGAGGTTCTGGGTGAATTCAATTAAAAGTAGGTGGGGCTTAGCTATGCTGCTGCCTAGCAACTAGCTAACTGTTCTTAAATGCTTATTTCATCGTTGGTTGAAAAAGTATACACCTGTACTCTAAACAATGCATACTGTTTGGCCAAAAAAATTAGCTATGAAACAAATAATTTCATTCTGAAAAAGTAATGGAATGTTTTGAGCTTCCATAGAGATGAATGTGATACTGGCCATCTTTATATAAGAAAAATATAGCCTCATAGCCTGCCCCAGGGTATGGTTCCATAAGCAAACCATTGTTTTCATCAGTTTGGCTTGATGAGCTTATAATCAAAGTACTTAAGCTAAGCAGAAAATTGTACAAAGTTGTACATTCAAATTACTATTTTGTGGAAACTGTAAATCTCTGAGCACAAAAAAAAAAATAGAACATTGATGGTTATAAACGTGGCAGTAATAAAACAAAAATGATTTAAAAATGAGAGATTTTTGGATGGTCATACTCCATTTAATATCCTGAATTTAAAGTTCTTCACAGTTAAAGCAGTGGAAGATAAGTAAGAGTTGAGTGTTAATCATTAATCAAGCACCTGACGTTAGTCCAAATCCCAATTCCAATCATAAATTTGAGCGTTCCTTTGTTTAAAATAGTCTGTAATATTATTTTATCAGATATGCAATCTGAAGTGCTTCAGGATGAAAAATGAATAAAACCGTATGCAGAGCAGAATTCTGTTACAAGGGGGGAAACGGTGACATGTGAAGTATTTCTTCAAGATTTCAAGTTATTAAAGTGTCATACAATAATAAGAGCAAAGCTACTGCACCTTTTTCAATAAATGCGATTCATATAAAGGCAGCCTGTTGTATTCATCACAATATGACTCACAGTTTTATCTAATTTAAGTAAGATCCGGGAAAGTATCTACCTTGGAAATTTGGACGCGTGGACCGAAAGATGCTTAACTCAATGTCTCATTTTATTAGACAGAAACAAGTATTATTCTGTTACATCCTATTGTATCTCAAAGTATCAGGGCTGGCAAAACACTGAATGATGAATAAAACTCAATACAGCCATTAGGTATTAATACAAATGATCATTTCTACTAAACATTTCACTTTTAATTTTTATGTGTCTAGGGTTTTATAATCAATCTATCTAGATTAACGCTGAATTCAGAAAATGATTTTTAGAAGAATTTTATTACGAAGCATAATCAGAACACAATATGATTCCAGATGGAGGAAGGTCAGCATCGTATGTGTGTATATGTATAATTTTATTTATAAAGCGCCACAAATTTACACAGCGCTGTACAGTTCAGCAATACAAATATACAACAGACTTGGGAAAAGTGTAATACACATAACAAGTTTCCAAGTGAGTAACTTTATGTACCAGGTTGTGAAGGACACAAGAGGATGGAGGTTTCTGCCCCGTAGAGCTTACCATCGAAGTGAAAAGAAGACTTACTTTCCCAGATAGGAGGGTGGCAAGAGCTTTAGCAGTATGCTGAGACACTGATCTATAAACACACACACATATATATAT
>WMED01014716.1:0-13918 GCA_019650415.1 Pipa parva | reverse complement strand
TACAGAGATGCAACGCCGTAGTTTCTCCCTATGGTGGCGACTAAAGGGTTAAAGCGCTCCTCATTAATCTTAGGGTAGTTATAGTTTGCAGGCTTTAGTGTATTCTAGTTAAATGTGGCTCGGGCTGTCCTATTCTGTTGACCACATTATTAATTGTAGGCCTAGGTTACCCCTAACGCTGCTCTTAAATGAAAAATGTTTCACTTGCCAAAAATTTAAAGGACTAAGAGATGAAAAGGCAGGGAACATCAGGAATGGAAAAAGTACCATTTGGATTGGCTTGACTTGTTATCCCTTATACACTGCTACTGTAATTTATCTGTTGGACAAACAGTCCTCCTCTTACTCCTGCTGCATTTAATAAGAGCATCAGCTATTGTATATTCATGAAGTGCCCAGACAGTCTAAAGTGAAAGTAACTGTATATTATAAATAAAATATACATTCTAGAAATATTTCTGAATTTTTATAGCATAGAAATAGATTTACATGCATATGGGGCTCTTTTTTTTGTTACTATTTCAAAAGTCGCCTAACACCTACATTTCTTACTTGTATTTGTATAATAAAAAAAATCAAGATCTGTATGTGTTATGTGAATGTTACAGGGTTTTGCTTGCACCTGTAATGGAGTTTATAACAGCTTTATCTTGTACCTGTAAGTCTAGATTCAGTTGAACTTTGGAAAATGAGAATTCATGAGGCCTGCAGCCTTACAGAGTGAATCTAAATGCATTTTTACATAAATACATCCTGTTTCTTGGAATGATGTTTCAGTCTGTTAGAATGTACAGGGGTTAGACAAACTGAAACAGCTGTCATTTTAGTGTGGGAGGTTTCATGGCTAAATTGGACCAGCCTCGTGGCCAATCTTCATTTATTGCACAATGCACTAGTAAGAGCAGAGTGTGAAGGTTCAATTAACACGGTAAGAGCACAGTTTTGCTCAAACTATTGCAATGCTCACAACATTATGGGTGACATACCAGAGTTCAAAAGAAGACAAATTGTTGGTGCACATCTTGCTGGCGCATCTGTGACCAAGACAGCAAGTCTTTGTGATGTATGAAGAGCCACGGTATCCAGGGTAATGTCAGCATACCACCAAGAAGGACAAAACTCATCCAACAGGATTAACTGTGAAGCTGTTTGAAAGGGATGTTCGGGTGCTAACCCGGATTGTATCCAAAAAACATAAATCCACGGCTGCCCAAATCACGGCAGAATTAAACGTGCTCCTCAGCTCTCCTGTTTTCACCAGAACTGTCCGTCAGGAGCTCCACAGGGTCAGTAAACACGGCCGGGCTGCTATAGCTAAACCTTTGGTCACTCATGCGAATGCCAAACATCGGTTTCAATGGTGCAAGGAGCACAAATTTTGGACTGTGGACAATGTGAAACATGTAGTGTTCTCTGATGAGTCCACCTTTACTGTTTTCCCCACATCCAGGAGAGTTACGGTGTGGAGAAGCCCCAGAGAAGCATATCACCCAGACAGTTACATGCCCAAAGTGAAGCATTGGGGTGAATCAGTGATAGTTTGGCCTGCCATATCATGGCATTCCCTTGACCCAATACTTCTGTTAGATGGGCATGTCACTGCCAAGGACTACTGAACTATTCTGGAGGACCATGTGTATCCAATGGTTTAGGTTACACCAATACACACAGCAAGACTGGTGAAAGATTGGTTTTATGAACATGAAAGTGAAGTTGAACATCTCCCATGGCCTGCACAGTCACCAGATCTAAATATTATTGAGCCACTTTGGGGTGTTTTGGAGGAGCGAGTCGGGAAACGTTTTCCTCCACCAGCATCACGTAGTGACCTGGCCTCTATCCTGGCTTAAAATCCCTCTGACCACTGTGCAGGACTTGTATATGTCATTCCCAAGATGAATTGATGCTGTATTGGCCGCAAAGGAGGCCCTACACCATACTAATTAATGTAGTTTAAAACCAGGCATTTCAGTTTTTTTGTCTAACCTCTGTATATGTTACTATGTATAAATGCCTGATCATTTTAATTTGTGATGCCCAGCCTGCGGGCCATATCCGGCCCGTGAGATGTTGCTATCCGGCCCAAATTCCGAAGTCTGAATTGTTGCATATAAGTGTGACTTTGCCAGCTAAAGACAGTCACAATAGACAGTTACTGCCATAGTTGCGTCTTTATAATGAGAATATTGTCGCAGTCGCAACTTTACTATGCAAAACTGTGGCAGTTGTAAGTGTAACTTTAAAATTTGTTGCAGTCGCCACTTCACAAGTTGTGACTTTGAAGCGGCCTGTGACACACATGCCGCAAATTTATATGGTCCCCAGGCCGAAAAAGGTTGGGCATCACTGGCTTTAATGTTTGCTGAGATGTATTGTGTGTTTGTTTATATAACCAGACAACTTGTCATAGGAAACTGCTAGTAGGGTTTATGTTTGTTTGCCTCTGGATTACTTAAAGCCTAGAGTGGTTTCTTATAATAGTAAGTTAGTGAAATCATATGCATAGGATTATGGGAAGAACCATAGTAAGTTTGATTTACCATACATTTTGGTGAAAGTTATTAAATATAGCTGCCTTTCTCTTTTTTTTTCTTTTTTTCTGACCGTATTTTGTTTAGGATTTCATCCTTAGAACTTCATTTCATAGTTGTTTTTTCCTAACTACCCAGGTTATAATCTTCTTTACTGCAGTTCATTTAACCTTTTAATATGTATGTACAGATGGTTGCTGGGGCAGTACAGTAAACTTAAACTCTCATACCTCTCAATGAATGTTTGAAATTCTGTTTGTGCAGTCATTTTTCAGACAAGAGTGTATTGTGAACTCAGGGTTGTTATAGAAATGCGCATTCCAGACCTATAACCTGCGAGTAAACATGTTCTGTTGCCCTAAAGAACAAACATATGGTTCAGAAATGAATCTATATTTTTACACTTCATTCCTTTCCTGCCTGGGATGAATCTTTGCTTTGACCATTGAGAAGCCACAGGTTTTGTACATTCAGAATCAATGAGTTACTATTTATGGGCGACTCTTCGAGCTTGTAGGAGACATGCAATGCAGGAAAGGGCCTCCACTTTATGGGACAGAAAGGTGAGTGCTTGATGAGACCGAACATTAAAGTTCTAAGGCTGAAATCCTAAACTAAGTAACTTTGTTTATTTTCTTGTTAATCATATTTTGTCAAGTATATGCAGTTACTCTGTTACTTGCATCCGTCAGCAATAATGTTTGGATTGAAACATAAAGTGCAGATTGCTGTCTCCATATTGTTTAGGATTCCCACTGTGCTCAGTTTTCATTGCCATGTGATTTCTTTATTGCTTAACATGTGAACAGTAACCCCAAAAAATTGAAAAAATTCTAAACTGTGTCTATAAAGTATGTTATTCAGCTGTTTATTTGAGCTTTCTGTGGCACTTCCATATTATGTTTTATCTATTTTTGTCACAGAGACAACACAAACCAATAAAAAAAACAAACTCTGAGATGGCATTTTTAGTCCTGGGTCATGCCAATCCAAATAGCAATTTCCCTTTTCTGGCTCTTTAAATAAAGGGTAGATTGCCACCATCTTAGCATTCTCCACTACCTTAGCAATAACAACTTTTTAAAACTATTAAGGGTGGTGATGATGCAGGAGTTTATGGAAGAATTTTTTAAACTTCAGAAGCCAAGGCTGAGCCGAAAATAGAGGAAATTCCCCGCAACGGAAATGCACCATGGCCTTTATATTGTAAGGGTTAAAAAAAAAAACCTGTAATCAATAAATCTTTATAGAAAGTACATTAAAATCCTTTTACGTCGGGAATTGACCATTTGAAAACCAGTAAAATAGGTACAGAGTGTACAGTACCATTTCAACATCTGTAAATATTTACTGTATTTTACCTGATGGGTGTCTGGTTTAGGTTTTTTTCCACCATCCGTTTGGACCTTTGTTTTGAATGTAAATGCAAAGCTTTAGCACAGAGCTCATGTTTCTGTGTAAAGACTATAGGCAGCCTCTGTGTGCATGTGAAATTAAAAGACATTATCTCCCACTTTATGATAGGAAGGGCCTAACAGTCTCATTAATGAAGAGGAGTTCTTTGATGCTGTTGAAGCTGCTTTGGATAGACAAGATAAAATTGAACAGGTATTACATTGTCCTTTATTTCTACATTTTTAGCATGTTTGAATACATAATTGTTGAAAATCATAATTTGACTTGGTTAAAGATGCTTCCATGCCATAATCCAGTCTCTCTTTATAACGTCAGAATCCTCTGCATATTAAATGGATGGCATATTTATATCAACGTATTCTTTTTGTGTCCCCTCCCATCTGCTCATGAGCATTTTGTTATGATTTTTCTATGGTTTACATACAGTTAAAGTAGCTGTCCTGTAACATTAAGATAGAAGTGCTAACAGTCCCTCAAAATGCCTTAAAAATGTAACTTCTTTGGGTTTTGATTTGTTAATTAACATAAGAGTGTGTTTTTTTTCTTAGACTCAATGTGAAAAGGTTCGATCACATTGGCCTGCAGCTATGCCTACAAGTGAGGCGTACACAGGGGTTGGGACGCACAGATTTGCTCAAACAGTGAGTAACATTTGTTTCCTCTCTGTGTAATGTTCTTTAGTGTGCAAACAATGATCATTTGTTCTGTGAAATCTATGCAGGATCAAGTATAGTTTTTCTCTAAAGGACTTTACTCCCAGTTACACTGCAGGCCACCCATTAACTTTTCTCTAGTAGCGCTGTATCATTGTCCAGAATCAGTAGTGCATTTGCAGAGTGCCCACATCACATGAACAGATACAATATGGTGTACCCATAAACGCACGGTACTACATATAACATACCCATATACATTACACAAAAGGTTTACCCAGTTAATCTGTAGAGATTTCTAAAACAGAAAGCAAGATACAGTGTTATGTACCCACAATACATAGAGTACAATATGTACATGAATTAATTAATGTTTTTGGTAGAAAAAGTAAAATATTTAAAAAAAAAAAAAAAAAAGTCAAAATTTAAAAGTCTTTGCAGGAATACAAAGCGTATATTTCTACTTGTTTTTTTTTGTTTTGTTTTTTTTGTATTCTGGTATAAAATAAATCTTCTGTCCTCACTGCCATCTTTTTCTTTGTCTTCGTGGTAGCCCCCTAGTTCTCTCATTGATCTAGTCAGTTCCTCTGATCAACACAGATTCAGGAGCCAGGTATTGTATTACTGCACGGAGTAATGGTTTTATTCTAACCCTATATCCAGGATTAGAACAGACCTGGAACTGCATGAATGTAAGAAGAGTAGCTAACTATTAACACAACTTAGTATTAAACACTACATAAGCTACATAACCTAATTACTTGTAGTTGTGAATTAGATTGTACTGTTTACATTTCTAAATGCTGCATAACAAAGGTCTCGGTTTACAAAATATAATCCGTTTTCAACTCTAATAATCCACAAATAACAAAATCTTTGTTAAAAAACTTCTGTCCTAAACACAGCCCTGAGTTCACACATCCTATTGGACAATGCTTACTTTACTCATCTATTTATAGTTGAAGCTTACCTACTTTCAATATTAGAGTGACATTGTTGCTTATTTAGGAGAAAAATCATCCAATCATTACTCTATATAAAATCTTTGTTTTCATTGAATATAGCCTTATATTTTTCACAAAATGAATAAATGGAGTAATAACTACATAACCACAGTTATGTTGTGATATGCTGTTGAAAATGTATAAGATATGTTGTATTTTTAATTTGTCTTAAAAAAAAAAAAAATGAATTTGAAGATAACGTGTGTGTATATGACATAGTCCTCCTCTTACCATTATACAATAGAATAGCAGCCATGGGTCCCTGGAATTTTGCAGCAAGGTTTGCCGGCCCCCTTAAGAATGCAATGCTAATGGTACTTTAGCTCTGTACGTTCAGCGTGTAATTGTAGGGCAAGATCTTTTAAATTTAAAGAGAAACACTAAAGCATGTAAAATCAGAGCTTTCTATTTGACCACCTACTATTAATACAACAGGTGTTAAAATGACAGGTTTAGGCTTAGCAATTTTGTGGAATAGTAATGGCAATAGAAGAAAAAACAAGCACTCAGAGCCAAGATTTTCAGCTAATTATAGCCCCACCTTCTTCCCATAGCCGAGGGCTATGCTCACTATCTGAGCACGTTCCTCGCTCTGGAAACTAATTAAATTTCACATTCTACCAGATTCTTGGTGCAAGGTAGCTCTGAGAGTATGGATAAAAAGCAGTCAAAAGCTTAGTAAAGACTTGTCTTTTTTTTCAGCCTTATAAACTATATTACTATGTAGTAATATAAATGCTGTACACAAAGCCTGCATAGAGGTAACAGGAGGAAGGACTAGGATTAGCTGATAGCTTCTGCATTTTAAGTGCCTGCTTTTTCTTCTATTACTGTGACATTCTGTAAAATCGGTAAGCCTTAACCTGTCCTTTTAACACTTGTACTTACTAGGTGGCCAATAAATGCAAAGCATATTTTACAGTCTTTAGTGTTCCTTTAACTGCCACATTGTAGGTTTATCATAAAGGGACTGCAAGCGATATAATTGCTGCACATAATATACTTCATTTCCATGATGTACAGCTTCTTTATCTCAAGAAGCAATACAACTGGGGTAAGTCAGTGTTTTTTCAGATGTTTGTCAGATAGGCAAATTCTTATGATACAGTTACTGCAAGCAAGAGAGCAAACATAGGCATTAAGCTCCAACTCTCATACCCAATAGCATGATTCTAAATCGGAGGAGGTTCTAAAATTGAAGCCACTTGTATAGATGGAGTATGGAATCAGTAATGGTTAAAAGCTAAGGATGACTAATACTCTCTTCAGCAACAGCTATATTTAAAGGAGAACTAAAGTCAAAAGATAATAAACAGTTAAAATACTTACCTTATACTGAGCTGATTGATTGCAGTCACAGCATGAGCTGTGCTGTAATTAGCTGGCTCGTGATGCTTCCCCCAATGCTTCTCACAGCGCTGGCTGACTGGCAGCCAGTGCCGCAGCTCCTCCCACCCTGTAACACCTCGGGTGTTTTAGGGCTTAAACATCATCACGTTCATTGCGGGGACCAATGAGAACGCTCCCCGCAATGAGTGTGATGATGTACAAGCCAGGGAGGGAGAAGAAGGAGCTGCGTGCTGGCTTCTGTGTCAGCCAGCACACGCACTGTGCAGGGGGCGCTGTGGGAAGCATCAAGAGCCGGCTGACTACAGCACAGCTCATGCTATGACTATAATCAATATGCTCAGTATAAGGTAAGTATTTTAACTGTCTTTTTATTTTTTGACTTTAGGTCTCCTTTAAGAGGTCTTAGGTGTTGCTGGTGGGCCTGCAACTATTCTACATGAGCATAGAACCATGTCAAATTTGTTTGATCCGTTCTATCAGAACTGTCATATCATTACTCTTAACTGCAGATGATCAGATTTTATAGTTATTAAATGAGTGCCTTGTTCTTTAAAGGTGGAGGAAATGGTGCAGAATCATATGACGTATTCACTACAAGATGTTGGAGGAGATGCTAACTGGCAGCTTGTTGTGGAAGAGGGTGAAATGAAGGTAATATCCATTGATTCAAATAAAGTACTCGTGTCCTAGGTTTCCTTGCCTCAGTCAATTCACTGCTGTTATTTTAGAGGCACGGTTAATGATGGCATTTACCAGTAAATTTTAAAATATAAATCAGTGTTGTTAAATGGTCCCCCTATGTTGAAGCAGCTATTACTGGGGATGTCAATGGCACTTGTCCATGTGAAATGCTCTTAATCATGTATTGATTTAAATGGCTACCATGTCAATGAGCCTCATAACTTAACAAATGCAGTAAGTGTGCCATTTTGTCACGATTGAAATAAATAGAGCACATTTTAGTGGCTTTAATATTATGGATTATGCAGGTAATTTTTTCAGGCTGCACTGATGAAAACATTAGTTTGTTTATTGGCTGTAGCCAGAGTCGGGCTATTTTCCTGTTGTTTTTAAAGATGTGGATTAAAGACCTGTATTGTAATGTACAGTTGTAAAGACTTTTATATACATGTAACTGCCTCCTGGGCATAGCACATCCACTCAGTTTGTACTTACAGTATATGTGTGCTTATATCTCGTAGGTTTATAGAAGAGAAGTAGAAGAGAATGGAATTGTTTTAGATCCCCTCAAGGCTACACATTCTGTGAAAGGGGTCACTGGTCATGAGGTCTGTCAGTACTTCTGGAATGTGGATGTTCGCAATGACTGGGAAAGTAAGACTATTTTATATTTCATATTCATTCTTCCTTTGGGGGTCTTTTTTATTCTTTGACAACTTTTTTTGGAGTAGGTGACAATGATTGAGTAATACGACTGATGGTGTATAAAGGAAGCAAAGTATATTATTATATTGGGGTCTTATTGCAGAAAAAAATTCTCTACAGTAATCCTAGACCTTTTTCTTGAACTATGATGGTCATTTTAGCTGATTAGACCTAAAAAGAGTTCCTCTTTATGGAAGTTTGCTGCCTAAACTTCAGAATGACGTTGGGTATTACCCACACCAGAGTCTGTAAAACTCCTTCATCAAATTTTCAGGTAACATAATACATGAAGTGCAAGGTCCATAATCATTTCCGGCACTCCAGTGTTTAACTTTTATATGTTAACATATAGTATTGAAGAAACACTTCCAGCATAATACCAACCCTACGCGTTTCACGCTTAGTTATTGCTATGACATAATAGACCTTGTTCTTTATATTAAGATTGTTGAACAGGACAGTCGAAAACACACAGTGGATATTATCTGGTGTGGTCAGTTATTTGCACTGACTGTTTTATACTATGTGTGATTGAGCCGCTGTTCCTATATATTCATTGAAAATATATTTTCTGCATATTCTACTAACATAATACATGACATACTGTTCATATCCCTTGACATTTTCCTCGTTTTAAATATTATAGCCACAAATGTAAATGTATTTTATTGATATTTTAGTTATTTGAGCAACACAAATAGCAAGTTTTGTGAAGTGTAAGGAAAATGATTTGTGCTTTTCCAACTTTGTGCAAATGAAGTGTAGCATGCATATGTATTCAGCCCTCCCGTACTCTGGATACTCCTAAATAAAATTCTGTGTGACCAAATGCCTTTAGAAATCACCTAATGAGCTTTATATCTGTATGTAATTTATTCATACTATAAATACAGCTGATTTGTGAATGCCTCAGAGGTTTGTTAGAGAACATTAGCGAAAAACAGCATCATGAAAACCAAGAAACACAACAGAAAGCTCAGGGATAAAATTGTAGCAAAGTGTATTGCAGGGTTAGGTTAAAAAAAAAAAAAAAAAAAAGCTCAAGATCTGAACATCTCACAGAGCACTGTTCAATCCATCACCTGTGAATGGAAGAAGTAGGCACAACTGCAAACCTACCAAGACATAGCCATCTACCTAAACTGACAGTCCAGACAAAGAGAGCACTAATTAGAAAAGCATCTGAGAGGTCCAGGGTCACTCTGGAGGAGCTGCAGAGATCCACAGCTCAGGGGGGAAGTATCTGTCCACAAAACAACCATTAGTCATGTCGGACTTTAGTGAATAACCCCCTAGGCCTTTATGAAGAGTGGCCAGAGGAAAGCCATTTTTAAAAGCAAGCCATAAGAAGTGTCCTTTGCAAAAACTATGTAGGGGACCCAGCAAGCATGTGGATGAATTTGCTTTGCTCAGAGAAGGTCAAAATTGAGCTTTGTGGTTTAAATGCTAAACACTGCGTGGAGGAAAGCCAACACTGCACATCACCCTGATCACACCATCCCCACCATGAATCATGGTGATGGCAGCATCATGCTGTGGGGATGCTTTGCTTCAACAGGACTTGCAAGCTGGTCAGAGTTTTCATTTCTTTAATTGGCAAAAAATGGAAAGCATGCATCTTTTTCCTTAGACTTCAAAATACTTGCTACTTTGTATTGCACAGTTGCCTAAAATATCAATCAAATGCATTTACATCTTGTGGTTGTAACGTTTAATCAATGAATACTTTCACTGTATATTTACAGATGTGATTTGTATATAAGGGGTATAGATGTAAACAGGGATGCCCTAATCAGTATTGTACCCTTTGCATTACTTTGTGAAATTGTGTTTTGTTTGTTTTAAATGATAACCTATTCTCAATTAATATTAGAAGGAAGCTTCAGTAATTTGAGCTTTGTTTTAATGACTTTTTACACCTGTTTTCTAGCAACAATTGAAAATTTCCACGTTGTTGAAAAGCTCTCTGCGAATGCAATCATCATATACCAGACACACAAGGTAAGCTTGTTACATTGTACATTTGCAAGACCTATATTTCTGCATTGATTAAATTGTGCTCTGATTTTTTTATCTAAGTTACCTTTATAGACTAACACAATCTATATAAACTAAGTTGACTTGGTTTTAATGACTATTAGATTCTAGTTTTAGTAGATTCCTGCAGCTGCAAATAAGATTTGTACATTGTTATGGAGGAATGCTACCTGCAAATTTGTTTTTTCATCAGTATTTCAGGAATGTCACATGTGTACAGCCTTCCTCAGATCAGGCCATATCATCTAAATAGGGTTAAATTTAAGACTGTTGACTTGGACTCTCCAAAACACAAATATATTTTAACAATTCTTTGCTTTATTTGCGCGTTCTGTTGTTCTGCTGGGGGGTAAGGTAAGACCAGAAACACTTTTGTAGTGTTTTCCAGCTTTATGCAGCAATATAACCACATCTTCTACAGTTTTCTTAAAGTTGCTTGTATTACACCAGGGGTCCCAAACATGCAACCCTTGTGGTAGCATAGAGCAGTCAGAGGGAGAAGCATGACCGCCAGTGGCATAGAGTGAACCTCTGCAGAACCTGCAATGGTGGATACACTTCACACTGCTTCCTTCAACTGCATGCAAAGAAGCAGTGTTCAGTGGTGGCTCAGTAAATAATCTGCAGGGGTCAGAGCACATCAAATCCCACTCATCAACTTCAATTATTTTTCTCTGTGCAGCCCATTTACTTGGCCAAGTTTGAGACCCCTGCATTAACCATGGGCTTTGTGTGTCTTTATTTAATGGGAAAAATAGCACCTATGAAAAAGCAAATTTCATCATCTGCTTAACTGACATCAATTCTGTCAATTAGCTCTTGGGGTTGTCAACTCCCTGTACTGTGTTTACATACATGCTCTGTAAAAGACATGAACAGAATTGTGCTCATGGTATTTGTTTAGACTGTGTTGGTTTATTGTTCTTTTTTTATTCTATACAGATTGATTTTGGAAACCATTTACCGGTAATATGCATCAAAAAAGTGTTTTTGTGAGCAGAGTTAGGTTTATTCACAGGTGTCTTTTTATTGCAGTAACATACATAACTACTTCAGCCTTTCAATGTGTGTATGAAATGTTCTGATCCTTTTGGTTTATATTACCCATTGAGGAACTAAACGTTGTCCTTGCTTCTAGAGAGTTTGGCCTGCTTCCCAGCGTGATGTTTTGTATTTATCTGCACTCAGAAAGATTCCAGCCACCAGTGAGACTGAAATGGACACTTGGATTGTCTGCAACTTCTCTGTTGACCATGATAGTGCTCCTGTAAGTAACTGGTTACTTAAGTGAAGCAATTACGTGCAGGTATTATATTTAATCTGTGACGATAAGGCCTCATTCACATCAGCATTTTCCTTCCAACTGCAAATATCTGATAAGTACCCCCCAACACAAATAGTAACTTTACTGAGTTTCAAATATGAATTTTGGCCAATCCAATTTTAGGCAGAAAAACAGGAAGTGATGTAAATCACACTAGACCAGCAGTTCCAATGTGTTTTTAATGTTGAATGTTCTGAAGGATGCTATTTTCAGACTCGGAAAACCCACTGAAGATGCTGCAAATTACAACTCCATTAATATCATGGAAATGGAACACAAAGGGAGGTAGTTATAAATGTTTAAATGTAAAAAATAAAAAAAGTGACTTTCAACATTTTTTATTAGGCAAGAACAGCATAATTAAAATAAAAAACATTTATTATAAAAAAAATTTTTATTAATATTTCCTAAAGTATAAACACATACATGAATTTGCTGGATATAATGAGATGGTTTTTACATGTGAGCAGATGGGTTGGATTTATCCAGTGGAGATGGTGTGAATAAGGCCTCAGCCTAATGACTACTGCAATAGCACATCTTATCACAATGTCTTTCCAAGTTCCACTGCTTGATGTTACTACATTTCTCTATTCCTTATATCTAGTGGCTCTTCTCTGCACTTTTTTGAGAATAAGTTATTGCCCTTTTTAAAGTAAAACGATTTTATATGTGAAAGCATCATTACTGCACACATAGCAATACAGTAAGTTTTATTTATGTGTTTCTGCACGGTGAGTGGAACAAACCATGTAACTATGTCAGTAACATTAAACTTGCCGTTCCTGCTCAGTGCCACTGTTAGTTCTCTAAAAAGAAACTTGAGTCAGGCAGACTTCCTGAAATTGTTAGATATGACTTATTCTTTAGCCTCCATTAAGCATGTTGCCAAACAATGGCACTGATTATACCTTTATTCCAATAGTGCCATTTTAATACCATTATTAACCACTTTTTTTTTTTTTTTCTTTAGCATAATCGATGTGTTCGCGCCAAAATAAATATTGCAATGATTTGTCAGACCCTGGTTAGCCCGCCAGAGGGAAACAAAGAATTAAGCAGAGACAACATTCAGTGCAAGATTACATATGTTGCTAATGGTAAGAAGGGGGTCATTACTGGTCTGTGTTTATGGACTTCTGATTTTCAATGACCATTTTATAAATGTTTTCTGATCCGTTATTATGTCATAATAAAGTTGTGTTAGTTTTAAAATCCAGAGGGGGGATCTGGGGATTAAAAATCCTAAAGAAATGGACAGTTTTACCTTTTTTTTTTCTTTTTTTTTTTATCTATTTATACTTTTTTTTTACCTCCTTTTGATTAAGTTCTACTTTCCATTTAAGATGAACAGCATTTTGTTTTGTGTATAATGTATTTTTATTCTCCCTTTTAGTGAATCCAGGAGGCTGGGCTCCTGCCTCTGTTCTCAGAGCTGTAGCTAAACGGGAATATCCTAAATTTCTCAAACGATTTACTTCATATGTGCAAGAGAAAACCTCTGGCAAGCCTATCCTTTTTTAACTACTGCCTGGTAAGCCTTGCTTTACTTTAGTTCAAGTTCTCTTTTACCCAAAAGACTTGTATCTGCTTGTGTGGTACTAAGCCCTGGTAAAACCTAAAGGACAAGAAATAACCGCTCTAATTTCTTTTCTTCCTGGTTATTTTTGTGTTAAATCTAATTTATTAAAAACCTGATCCTTTCACTAACTGAGGCTTTAGGTCCAGTAAAATGGATAACATTTAATGGGAACGGTGACGATGAGATGAATCATTTACATGGATCAAATAGGATAGAATGCAGATATGTATGAAATATCATGAATTAATAAAATTTCTTTTATATACAGTATACTAGATTATAATTATACCTATGCAGGTTAAGGTTGCAGTCACACGAACTGTTTTGTAGCAGAGCTGTTTTTGATTATGCTCATTATTGTCTATGGTGCAAAACAAAGTGGTCTGTGTGGATTATCCCTCAGAAAACAATGAATACTATTTTTCGAGCTCCGCTACATAGCCACCAGTGTGGCCCTGGCCTGAGAAATATCCTGCTTTGTTGTTACTGCTTACATTTTTCTGTTAAGCTTATACATAATTTTCAACATTTTCAAATTCTATTCCGAATTATATATTTGGGCCAGAACCGTATTTCAGGCAAATGCCGTCCCTTTTCAGAAATAAACCCTACCAGTTTAGACTACTGGAAATCAA
>WMED01014715.1:0-13918 GCA_019650415.1 Pipa parva | reverse complement strand
AAGGCAAAGATTGGTTTTCCTGTCCTAGCATGATACTGCTCATTTCAAACCAATTAATCTAAGAATGGTAATATGCAATTACCATCTACAATATAAGATTGGTACATATATATAATCAAAATGTTTTAGAATTACCATATCTATTATTTGGCTCCAATGAAGCTTAAAATCTTATACAGCCACACAGATTTCCTGCATGAAGTTCCAGTAGTCGACACGCTATAGTAAAAAATGAAGGTGATATATTTATATAGTGTTAAAACATGACAATTTATTCTGAACACAACTAATTACTTTCTTTTTTTTATATTCATTTAACACTCAAGGTTGAAATTTATTAAAGTTTCTTCTAAAGAAATCTCATTTGTTCTCGCGAGATTTCTTTTGAGATCTCGTGATCGAGTTTCTCGATCTCGAGTTTTTGAATTTATTTCCTTGAAAAGGTAGCCATACTTTACATTAGTGGCATGGATAACTTTCCATCGAAATTTTGAAAATTCAGGATTGCTAAACTCAACCTTGAGATCTCAAATGAAGTCTCACGAGAACAAAGAGAGATTTCTTTCGGTAAAGTCAGAAAGACTCAGACCAGTCTTTTTGACTTTACTAAATTTCACCCTCAGTAAGTCTCACAAAAAATGGTGAAAGGTAACTCAATAAATACTGCACATGCATGGTCATTATGACCTCTTTGCTATGGAAGAGGTATATTTAGTTACTTTGTAACAATCCTCTAGAAAATGGAAAAATTGTGCTGGCCTTAAGAGAAAGTAGAAACAAAAACTCCTCATGTAGAAATCTTGAACATTTAAAGAAAATTGCTGAAATTGCACTCACGTTTTGAAGTTGAAATATTAGCATACAACAGATAGAATGGATAAAATCCCTCCTTCAATGAGTGGGTTCCATGTCTCAGCTGTGCTTTGTATGTGAACCGCTACAGGGTAAGAACTCCCAATAAAAATTATAATAGTGTAATATTTAAAACAACTTTAATAAAAATCAAATATTTACACTCACATGGAATGTTAAAAAAATGAACTCATCAGAAATAATTCTTTCCTACGCGTTTCGCCTATTCAGGCTTCATTGGGGAAATTGGTAAGACATCAAAAGTAGTGCAGCTAATCTGTTAGTGTGGGAACTTGCTATTTAAGTTTATACAGGAAGTGACATCATCATTGAATTCACAAATAAGTTTGGTGCATCCTATATGATTTAGAATTCCCTTATGTACTGTCCAGGTAGAATGGGGTTAAGAAACCTTTGTTGTTTTAATGGAGGATCTAAGTGGTTTACTTATTCCCAAAGTAAAAGTACAGGATCTCCCAGCCGTAAACTTAGAATTAGAATCACAGAACATTTAAATATTATTGAAAGAAAATGAAAAGAGAAGAGATATAACCTAAGGGAACACTTTGAGCAGTGTCAGGGCAGTAACACTGATAAGTTTTATTTTCAGTTTTACGGTTTAGAGAAAATTAAATTACCAGAAAGGAAAGGGAACTTAAATATATTTTTATCCCAAAAAAGAATCACAATGGATTCAAAAGCTAAAATCTTTACAACCATATGGGTTAAATAGGGATATTGATCTATGGTCCTTTTTATAGGTTTTAAATATGTTTATTTAATACTCTCTCTGATTATATGTGTTTTTGCCACTTGGGTTTATACGTATACTAATGTCATGATTTTTATTTTTTTATGTACTGTTTTATATACTGTTTTAAATACTTTTGAACACTATTGTATTCATCGTTTTTAATTTCTTATTTCTTATGTTATATTATTTTTTATAGAACAAAAAACACAAAGGTGTACTCACCGCTCCAAACCCCACTTAAAGTCTTTTAAAACGGGTGCACCAGTATTTGTTAGACGTCTTTGGAGAAACAATAGATAAAATGTAATCCAGCACTCCGATGTGAATGAAAAAACTTTTATGACCCATGGGGTTCCAATAAAGAGAAAGTTTTTTTATTCACATCGGATTGCTGGATTACATTTTATCTATATTATTTTTTATGTGTGCATTTATATCCTAATCAACTATCTATTGAATTATTTAATTATTGTAAATACTCATAGAAGTTTGATAGTTCTTGAATCCCCAATCAGGCATTCTCATATAGTGACCTTATTTCTGCATAGTCACTGAGTGGAAATACATGGGTTTCCGGACACTAAGAGCTGGAAGTGATGTCATTTGACAACTTCCTGTTTGTCACTGAGAACAGGAAGTGATGTCATTTGACAACTTCCTCTTTCTGCCTTGGAATGCATATCTGTTCCAAAGCCACTGAGAACAAGAAGGGGCATCATTTGACAACTTTCTGTTTATCTGGTTATTTATTATTATTCTACCCTTCCCAATCTCAGTCCAGCTATAACTTTGTCCTGTCTCCCTTGTATAGCCTTATTACAAATGGTTTAATACTATTGCCACTGTTTTACTGCTTCTAAACCAGAAAATTTTGCATCCCAGAAAGGCAACTTTCAATTCCCAGAAGTAGTTAAACTCTAAGCCATTTTGTCAATGTGCATATTTTCCAGATTTTATTTCTGAGCCATTTCATTATATCAACACGTTACTCACGTAGCACCATAAAAGGAATGCAAAATATTCCAGCAGTCAATTCATTTTAATCCACTACTGTAGCCATCATATTGATGTATGTTAGTAGAAAAAAAAAATCAGCAAGGAAGATATTTCTTCTTGGTACCTCACAGAGCTTATGAAGAAGTAGTTGGTTATAAATTAAATACTATCACAGACACATCCAGTGTATGGGTATAACTTAAGGGGTTAAGCACTATTTATCACACATTCCTATGCCTTTTTTCTCTAACAGGCACAGATTAAACATTAGTCTCACCCCAACACAGTCCACACACCCCATATCTCCCAGCGAAATCTGCCATTATCCACCAATTAAATGGACTGGTGAGGACCCTCAAATTTGATGCAAAAACATAAGTTTTATATACATACATCCACACTAGCCTTCAAACAGATAAGTCAGTCAGGAAAGTGTTGAACTATGGGAAAAAAACATTAATCCCAATAAACATATTTCTACAGAGGCTGCCGGGCCATTAGGACAACAATATAAATTAATAAAGCTATATACAAACTTACATAAAGCTTTGGTAAAGAATAAAGCATAACAATAGTGGCCAGTCTGACTACTAGTTGAGAGGAAGCTCAGCAGTCATATGATGAGTCAAAACTTTAACTAGTTAATGTTATAAAATTGAGATAAATTACTACCAATGTCTACTATACGTACATGTATTGTGGGGAACTAGTCAAATGATTGGGGAGCAGGCAGCATGTTTTAGCCAGTGAAATCCCTAAGTATAATAGCAACCGCCCCTTTAACACCCAAGCAGTCAGATAGGCAGAAGTTTATCTTTAAGCACAATTCATGTAACATTTAATGTTGAGAAAAAGTCAGAACAAAATAAACAGATGTTTTAATCACAGCACTGGTACCAATGCTCTGGTCATCAACACCGGTACCAATGCTTTGGTCTCCGCTTAGCAGCATCTGATACTGGAAACAGCACTCTTTATCCAGCAGCAGCCTTTGTCTCTCTCTACTTAACACAGCAGCCCAGCATAGGACCACAACAGCACAGCATAGGACCACAGCAGCACAACATTGGAACACAGGGAATAGGGAAGCCTTAGCCCTGACCTCAGGACCCTGTCTGAGAACACCTCAATTTCTGGGAGCTACCCCATCACTTATTCCTGTTGTGACTTTGGGATGTTGTTCTCCTAGTATCTACACTGACTTACACTTACCTCTAAGCTAGGGACAATCTTCTTCCACAGGACTCACTCCTGTAACATCCCCCTAGGACCATCTACCCAAGGAATGTCTTCACTCTCTCAGGACCACAGCTATAGCAATAGCTCTGCAGGAAAACTTTTGCCCTAAGGCACACCTAGAAGTCTTCTACCACCAGATACCCTTTAACACACAGAAATATCTCACTGGGTGGAACCTCCCTTCCAGCAAGCTGGGGAAGAGTGATCATTTTTACTAAGAGGCAAATTCTCTATAAAGCCCCTTAATTAGTAACTTAGGGGGGAATTCACCATTCAGCGAAATGAGCTCCGATGCCTTCGGCTCACTTCGCAAATGGTATTATGTGCATGGTGATGTCCTGCACGCGGACATCAGCATGCGCATTAAAGGGATTCCCATCTCAGCGAGGTAACTCTTTTGGCTTTGGAGCTCACTTCGCTGGATAGTGAATTCTTAATCTCACCTGAGACAGGAGAGATTTAGGTATGAACTCTTCCATAACTGGCTGCTGCTTTCTGTATACTATATGCTGTTCCAGTATGCTGCACAGAATGTCATCCAGAAGAATGGAAAATATAATACATATTACAACATCTTTACAATATACCATTTTACACAAAATCAGTGACATTCTATCCCAGTCTGCTACAGTATATATAAGTGCAAAAGCAGAACTAGGAACCAAGAAACAAACTGGCATAACACATACAAAAATATTATTTAAAAAAATTAGCAGAAAATAAGTGTACAAATTATACTGATACCACCTTTATTATTGATTTGTTTTGCGAATCTTACTGCATCTGTCTATTTGTAACCATAAAAATAAGTCTCAGCACAGTAATCTTAGCCTTACCTAATTTGATGCATAACCATAATTATCATATTAAGGGCAAAATTTATTAGCCCGTTTTGGCTTTTCTGAGTTTAATTGGGCAAACACTCGGACGTTTCTCACGGTAAGTATCGTGAGATTTGTTTCAGTCGATACTTACCGGGAAATTTTTTTCTCTTGAATATTTCCATGGAAAGGTAGCCATACTACACTAATATAAAGTATGGCTACCCTTTCCATGGATATATTCCATGGAAAAAGTTTCTCTCGGCAAGTATCGATCAAAAAAAATCTTGAGAAACTTCCGGGTGTTCGACGGATTATTAAATTTGGAAAAGCGAAAACGTGCTTTTCCAGGTTTCATAAATTTCTCCCCTCCTAACCTTTCTGCTAGATTTAAATAAACTGAATATTAATGTAGATTCATAATAATATTCCAAAATTAACTTTTTCACACATTTGTGTACTTTTAATTAAATAATCAACATATAACTTTATACAGCTGATTACCTTCATATATTTGGGATCAATGACAATTCACTGCAAACTGATTTTGCAATATTTTATATAATTGCATATCTTGTCATTGATAAGCAACAAAATCAATTTGCAGATTTACATGGTAAGTTTGTATTAGAATATAACACACTTTTCAGGTATATGTTCGTGTCCAACTAAAACACAAAGAAAGTGCTCTTTAGATATTCATTTCCCCAAGGATTCTTACCCTAGTTAATGCAAAGGGCATATCATTTTGACAAGTTAAGCAGCAGAATTGCCTCAGGAAGACCCCTCCTTACATATGAACTCATGAAGTCATTTAGAATTTGCTAACAAGCAGAACACAACTGTAATTCTATTGGAAAGATCCTTACATTCTTCCTTCCAAATGGCAGTAACATGGCTTCTGTGTTATTTCCAAGTACAGATGAAAATTAATGATTTGGCATTTGGAGATTCTTCTGAAGTACAGATTTACAGATTAGCTGTTAACATCACATTTCATTTGAGGTCTATGATGAAAATAAAAAGTGTTTCAGGGTACTCAGCATTGTTTTACATTTTCACACAGAAAGAGACATTTCAGACCATCTAACATCATAACGATAGAAAATAAAACCAAGACCTTGTTTCTGTGTTTCTTCTGTTTATCTCTAAGGGGGATATTTCTAAGAGTCAAAAAATTTTCAACATTTTAGCGCTGGTGAAATAGTGGCGATGTTTAAATATCACCATTTTTATCTATTTATGAAGCCATTAACTTGCACCTTTCTAACCAAAAGTGTTCACCTGCTTTAGTCTCTCAAAAACCCATTATTCCCTATGGAGTTGGTCTGATCATTTAGCCACAATCTGATTCATTTTCTTTTCAAAATGAACATTGATACTTCTGTGAAATGCAAAGGGAACCTCATTGACAACACTGCAAATTATTCCCGTTTCAATGGATCGATCTGTATTGATCTCAATCAATCAATTTTTTTATCAACCCCATATAAATCAAAGTAACAAAGTCCCATGAAATAAAAATTAACATCAAAAAGAGACAAAAACAAATGAAATGAATCCAAAAGGTCAAAATGTTTTTTTAGAAATTTCACGCTAATAGTCAACATTAAGATAGGTTCTTGTATTGAGGATTGTACCATAAAGAACAAAAATCACTAGTTAGTTATGCAATACAATCACAATTGATGATTGTACCATAAAGAACAAAAATCACTAGTTCATTATACAATACAAACACAATGTTGTTTGGTTAGTCTTACCCAACAGCATTTGTATTGCTATTTAGCTAATCTTTAGCATTTGTATTGCTAGTGCCTGATGCAAAGTCAACCAAAATGGCATATCTACTAATGCAATGTCTACCCTAACCATCCAATTGCCTTTGCCACTCTTCATCTCATTATAATTAAACCATCATGGCCAAAACTCTTTGCCAGTAGAACAACTTCTTCTCCAATTGCTTATAATTAAACCTGCATGTCTATCTAATGACGCTCAAAGCAATAAATCTGTTATTATTAAACTAGTAAGCTGCTACAATGGATGTTACATACCAATAGTATCTTTCTTGGCTTTGACAGCATACATTTTACACACTAAAAAAAAAACTACTGAACTAATGCATTTACAAAACAAACAAACTAGATTTGTTTTTAGAATGTTGTGTCTAAAATCAGAATGTTGAGTGCATTTAACAGAAACTGACAAAGAAACAATGCTTGATGAATTTTTTTTTTCCTTTTGCAATGCACACAGCAAAATTTCAGGTGTAGGGGGCAAGAATGTTGTGTTAAAAAAAGATTCTGTATTAATAACAGCTACGTACTAACTGTCAAATACCAACCAGCATTGAGGAAGAAAGAAAGGGAACTTACCGGTTCATACAGTGCCCATTTAACTCTTAGCATCTGGTGAGTGCAGGCACTAAAAGGGGTGTTAACCCACCCCCTGCACGAAATTGCACATCAACAAATCCTACCATATACTGCACTTTCTGCACTTTGAATTAATTGTGTTTTTTATTTGTTTGAATCCCTTGTTTGACCAAGATTTTGGTCATTCACTTGTACACTTGCACACTGTACATTTAAAGTGTAAAAAATACACTCCCAGCACTAACTGCACTAAAAAGTTTTTTAAACGGTATCACGCTAGGGGTTTTCCCCATTTGTGTTTTTTCATTTCTACAAGTACACCAGCGCATCCACCATACCTGACTAAGGATCATTTGATATGTACTAACTGTCAGGTTGTTTTAGGGTGAAATTTCTTAAACTTGGAAAGACCGCTCTGGGTCTTTCCGACTTTACTGAGAGAAATCACATTTTATTCTCGCAAGATTTCATTTGATATCACGAGGTTGAGTTTCACGGTCCTGAATTTCTGATATTTTCCATGGAAAGGTAGCCATTCTATTAATGTAAAGTATGGCTGCCTTTCCATGGAAAAAACATTTGAAAACTCAAGATCTCAAAAGAAATCTCTAGAGAACAAAATGAGATTTCTCTCGGTAAAGTCAGAAAGACCGCTGGTTAAATTTCACCCTTAGTGTCTATTATGATATAACTATAACTTACTTATTGCTCCTTGCTGAGTTCTTCATTTAAAGAGGACTGCAGTTCACTGGGTTTATGCTCCTTGCTGCCTACTTGTAAAGGACTGTTCGATCGATAAGCTGATTTCACACAAGTTTGCTTGTGAGTACACATCTTTTTTATTCATTTTATCTGGAATAAAGATTGAATTACGCTATGGAGGCTACCTCTGTTTGTCTTTTGACATACATGCTGTGAGAGGTTTCCAGTTGCCAAGTCAGCAAGATAATCGCCAAGGAAGTTCCTTGTTATGTTATCTCCTAAAATCCAGCTGTGTGGGTCATATTGCTTATCTTGGATTATCTGTCTGCTATCATTTGGTTTGGTGCAGTTTGATGAGTCTGAATTTCAATACCATCTGGTGGCAGATTTATTGAACAACACTAGTGGTGTTGATTTGTAAAATACATTCTCCTCACACCCCATCCCTTCACCATTTATTTGGCACGTTTTTGGGATTTTCACACTAATTGATTATAATTTATGATAAGGCACTTAGTGCCAATTCTCTTTTGCGCTTTCCTTCCAGTTTTTGTTTTTTCCAATAACTATAACTTAAATACTTGAAAGACATTATATATAATATAAGATGGTGGAACAACTGTAATATGAAGTGTTGAGGCAGTTTGGATCACTTCTCCATGGAGAGCCTGAAATTGATCAAGTTATAAGAAATGGAAATGGTACTATTCCATTTCCAATGAGTTATATGTAATTATCTTGGTAAATCTGTTATATCTATCTAAATTGGGTTATACTCTCAGGGAGTGTAGCAACAACACCACCTGCTGGAATATTGTATTATTACATTATTGCAGTATGATATTTCTCTAGGAATGTAGCTGGGTGGAGTAAACCAGTCTATAAATATGTGTGTCCAATGTGGAATGTGGTCTTCAATCCCAGGCCTGGGAGCAGGTGGGGGTTTTGCTACTGAGCCTTCATCGTGCAGGGTGGAGAATCCTTACAGGACATCAAAGGTGGTGGGGTTCCTGTGTAAGACCCTTTGTGAGAAGTTATGCCTCACCAGGATTTAGCTGATCCATGATTCATGGGAGGGAAACTATATCCAAAGCACCTATTTGCTGTGAAATGGATGTAATGGGATGACAATACATTTACTGGCTGTGCTGTGTGCCAATACTGATCATTGTAAATAAAAGTTTATCGTTTGGTGTGTAAAGATTCTCTGAGGCGCCCATTTATTTGAAGAGGTACAATCCCAACTCCAAGTAAGTGGGGTATAACCCCCTGAGGTGACTGAAAGCTGGTTGTGGATGAAAAACCCTGACTGGAATGTGTAACTGCTAAGAAATGGTATAAATAGTGTTACATAGTCAATGTGAGTCCTATGTTATAGACCAAAATTTCTTCACTAAAAGCAACATGTTTATTTTTACAAATCTGTAGATGCCGGTTTGCATTGGAAATAATTCACCTCAATTTTCATAGCTTCCCTTTAACAATTTGCTGATTTTCCCTAACCCCTTTTTTTTTGCAAGATATTCTGTAATACAATGTTTTTTGTTTTATTTGTTTACAAAAGTATTGGTATTATTTATTTTATTTTTTCAGGATATTTATCGTTGAAAGATATACTTGTATGCAAAATTATGCATTGCTAATTAATTTACCAAACATGAAACATAAAACATTGCAAGCATGTAAAACATAATCCCTAAATATGCTTGTTTGTTTTCTACGGCTTTGTTAAATCATCAATTTAAGGCACAGCTAAATGAAGTGTTTGATATGAACTGTAATTTGTCTTGATTATAACTGTTAGCTACTGAGCATATTATGGAAAAGTAAGCCAGAAGGATAACCACTTGATCTGATCCTCAGCATCAATACTGCAAAACTCCCCCAAATCTCTATTCTCAGGGAACATGACAATTATAGTCCATATTGAATTAGATAGTAAAAGAGAGAGATTATAACATTGGCTTAAACTAACACAAAATCATTATCTAACATTGACATTCAATCTTCAAATTAGGTTTCATCTAAGACTAAGGAAGACTTAAGATACCTGAAGCAAAGAAACATTGATTCTTTATCACTCTTGGTAAGATCTTGTCAATACATTGCTTTCTTTGCTGACGTTACAATAATTAGAAGCTATATTAATCATTTAATATTTTTAGTGACTATGTTGTTGGGGATAGATGACATTTTTATACTAAACATGCAGTGCCTGTTTTGACTATATTGGAGAAAGATTTTTTTTATATGAAATTCATCCCATTTGTATAAACTATGCTGTTGGGAATGGATGTCATTTTTTATTTTAAGAGAATATTCTCTGTTCTTAGACCTATGGGATTAAATGAATCTTGCAAGGGCGAAATTTGTGAAAGTCAAAAAGGCTGTTTTGACCTAAAAATCCAATTAAAAAATATGAAAATTATCAAAAAATCAAAATTAAATTTTTGATATCGCGATATTGAATTTTTCCATTGATTTTATGGATTTTCATAGAAATAAACAGATTGAAAAGTTTTGATCAAATTTTTTATCTTACCGATATCGTGATATCTGGAAATTTTGATTGATATCACGATACTGGTAAACTGAATTTCACAATATTGGTAAAAATTATTCAGTATTGATAGTTTAGATTTTATTAAATTTTGCTCATGGTCTGTGAATGCTTTCCTGAAATATAAACTGAATAATGGTTGAATATTCTCTTTACAGATATTGAATCCTTTTACTTATCATTGTGTAACCTGTCCATTCTTCCTCAGATGTACAGTTACCCTATTTACTCTTGCAATTGTATTTTTTCATATTCAGCAATTTGTATTTTGCATAAAATGTTTATTTAACTGTATACCCTGTGATAGGCCTCGGCAGGCAATTTAACATATACATTTTTGGGACTCATACATTTCTAAAAGAACTTTGTATGAACTTTAATCTGGAGGTGTAGGCCCGTAATTAGTGGGCAGTTCCCTCCTATCATGATTGGTTAGTATACCAGGCGGATGGATATATTTTAGGCATGTTCTTTAATCACTCTATGAAATTTATTAAATTCGGAAAGACCGCTCTCAGTCTTTCCAAGTTTAGAGATTTCCGCATGAGTTTATCGATCTCAATTTTTTTTATAAAAAGGTAGCCAAACTACTAATGTAAAGTATATCTACCTTTCCATTGAAAAATTCAATTGAAAAACGCATGCAGTAATCTCATAGAAACAACATGAGATCTCGTATAATAACAGAGAGAATGCTCTCAGTCTTTCTGACTTAAATACATTTTACTCATTAATATATATATATATATATATATATATATATATATATATATACAGTATATATATGAGTATTGCAATACTTGGTGATACCTTTTTAGTGGACTAACAGTCACATCAGATAGACAAGCTTTCAAGTGGTTCGTCCTCCATTTATCAAGCCTCAAGTAATTCTAAATTCAGGATGGGGTGATTATTTATTTAGTGATTAATTATCACTACTCTAACACTTGTCATCTCTAGCCAACTTTTAGCAATATTTCTGCTCCAATAGTCTGTTTATTTTACAAAGATCTTTTTGCCTGTCTTTATGGCTTTGTAACCCCCTCCTGAACTGAAATTTTTGGGTGAAATTTATTAAAGTCAGAAAGACAAGCGGTCTTTTTGACTTCACAGAGAGAAATCTTGTTTTGTTCTCTTGAGATTTTTTTTTTTATTTGAGATGGAGTTTCTCGATCTCGAGTTTTTTTTTTTTTCCCCCATGGAAAGGTAACCATGCTTTACATTAGTATGATGGATAACTTTCCATGGAAAATATTGAAAATTTGGGATCGAGAAACTCGATCTCGAACAAAATGAGATTTCTCTCGGAAAAGTCAGAAAAACCCAGAGTCTTTAATAAATTTCGCCCAATTAATTTAATTAGTGTTACTTGAGAATTGTTAAAGGGAGGACAAAACTCTCGAAGGCTTGTCTATCTAAACTGATTGTACATTGTGTTAAACTACTGCAATTCACATTTGATGAAAGGTATTACACCCAAAACATATAGTGTGTTCAATAAACAGGTAGTTACACTACCACATTTTTGCATCTACAGCGGATCTCATCCTTCATTTCAATAATATTCTACCTATGTAAATACACAGCGCTTAATAGTAAACACATTATGAAATTAGTTTATAGTTTTACTATTAAATAACCTTTTTCTATGCTATGTAGTTGTAAGACCACATTAAACCATAATCCATTTTCTTTAATGTCTGCCCCAATCTAGTCCTGCTGGTTTCAGTTCAGTTTAATTTGCCTGTTCTATTGCTTCTAGACCAGATATCTATTTGCCGACACCATCAGAGAAATCCGAATATTGGTGAAAGCGGGTGTGGGCAGAGATGACCTAATCTTGCACAAGGTTGACCCATCACTACTCATCGGTCACTTTACATTAAATTGCCTATATAAAACTATAGGATAATGCTACAAATGACTCTTTTTAAAAATGTAACTTGTTGTCTATTCTGCTTGACATAGCTGAAAATCACTCCTGGTTCATCCCAACCCCATTCATAATATAGAGAAAATGATCTTAATAGCCAGGTGTTACAGAGTATCAGAGTAACTTGGACCAGAATTATCTATTTGTCTCAGTACTACAAACTGGCCATGAACTGATATGGCAAAGCTTCATATAATCTACACTGTGAGTTATTAAATTGCTGAGATTAGACACTGCATGTAATGACAGTATCAGGCATGCATAATCTTCAGTATTTAAGTGTGTGTAGGCAGTAAAGAAATTACAGACAGGCATTGGGTATAGACAGGAGAAGTTAGAACAAACTACTTTTTCCTAGTGTTGAAAGGTTGAAAAAGGTGTAGTAGGGAAGAAAAGACAGATTGGGGAAAGCCTAGCATGGAGACAGACAATCAATATTGAATCTTTTTTCCTGGGAGAAGGCAATTAAGTATGTCCAGCTTAACACACTTTTTTAGTTGCAAATTATTCTCAGGAGAGAATTTCAGATATAAAATTTAATCATCACTGATTATTATGTCCTTAGTCTTGCTGCATGTGCACCAAGACAGTTGTCCATGGCACATTTAGAGCCTAATGTAGTATAAATAGACAACTTTAGTTAGAAGTCACTTACATTAAATGTAAAAAAGTTAAAAAAATAATCTTCATCATTCATTCAAGGTGTCTTCGGAGTGAGTAATGATCTTTATTTTTTGCACATTATTTTTTTTACATAGGGTATCTTTTTTCTGACAGTCTGTACAAATAATGCCTTAAGGAACGGGGTTGTCTAATTTTCAGAAAATGTTATCTATATTTATCGGTAACGTAATTATCACCCTAATGTATCTAAAAATAGCATATGTAATATCTGTATTTTCAATTCACATGTTTTACATTTCCATGTAGTGTGTATATGTTCCTGTTTACTAATTCCTTTTTCCTCCATTGAGCACCTTCCAGCATGTTATATTTCCCCATTAAGGGCAATGTAAAAAGATCATTAACACCATAAAATAAACTTTGGATTATTATGGCATTTATAAGTGCAGGAATATTACAAGTTATGGGTCCTAAATAACTGGTGAAGGGATCTTGATCCAGGGAATTATTCTGACTGCCATATTTGGAGTCGGGAAGAAATTATTTTCCCTGATATTATTACTTATTCTTATATAGTGCTACTATTTTACTCATCGCTTTACAGAGATTCATCATTCACTTCAGTCCCTGCCCCATGGAGCTTACAATCTAGTTTCCCTATTTTGTCACACACAGATGAATGTTTTTGGATTGTGGGAGGAAACCAACACAAATGCGGGGAAGAACATACAAACTCCATGCAGATGAAGTCTAAGGTGGAATGGAACCTAGGACCTCAGCGATGCAAGGCAGCAGTGATAAACACTGAGCCACCACACTGCCCTGTGTTTCAGATAAAGGGCGCATGCCTGAAACATGTTGTGATATGAAGTTAGCTGGCTCTTGCAGGTTAATAGGCTAAACTGGATGGACTTGTGTCTTTTTTTCCATCATTATAAAGTATGTTACTAAAGTAGAAGGTGCTTGTATGTCAAGACAGAGATAGAGGCGTAACTACTGAGCTCATTCATACATCTTCCAAGCATACATGAAAAAAGAAAAAAAAATGCAAAAAAGTAG
>WMED01014713.1:0-13919 GCA_019650415.1 Pipa parva | reverse complement strand
TGTTGTACACCACGAGGGAAGCATGCAGAATAATGTGTTTCATGATATACAGACATTGCCACAGCATGGCACAACAATGTAAAGTAACAAAGAGATGGTTTGTACTTAAAGTGTACCTGTCAGCTTGCAATCGTTACAATCTTAAGTAAAGTAAATCAATTGATTAGCTAAATAATAAGGTATATTCGCAAAAAAAACCCAAAAAAAACTCCATAAGATTATAAAGTAGGTCTTACTGTAAGGTTATTCCGATTTCATTTTCGATAGGACCTGCCACTCCAAAGGTATTTCCACTCCTCCAAATACTCGTGGCTCCTCAATCCCTCTGCCAAATCTCGCAAATGCGCGTCTTTACTATGAGAATATTATCACAGTTGCAACTTTACTATGGGAATATTGTCACAGTCGCTCCTCTACTATGGGAATATTGTCTCAATTTTACTATGGGAACATGGGTTGTGACTTTAAAAATTTTTGTGGTCGCGATTTTACAATGAGAAATTTTCCTCGGTCACGGATTTGCTATGGGAATAAATTTAAATGTCAGTCATATATATAATGCTTCCTCTTAGCCCCACCCAACCCAATTCGAGAAAGAAAAGTCAGGCTGACAGGGAAACAGACAGTGAGAAATAATATATAAAGGTACTTTTTTAATACATATATTTTTTTTAAAAAAAAGTTGATTTCTTTACTAGAATATAATTGAATATTCGAGTTTTGAGGTGACAGGTGCACTTGAAAATATTTTTAACCCATACATAATTTAAAGAGAATACAGAAAGCATTAACTTATACTGCCACAATTTAAAGGAAAACTACATTTTTGTTTAATCAGGGATTATATGGTGTCTATGGTGTCTGACACCATGATTAAGTGCCCACTGTGCGAAACGCGTAGGTGCTGTTCTGTGATTTTATGTCTTTTGTTATTTTAATGTTTCTACAATAAAAGAAGCCTTTTAACTTTACCTGGAGTGCCGGAGGATCATTCTATATCTGTTCATGTGATTTAAGTCGTCCAGTTTCCTTCTGAGCACCCGATCAACTGTACTATTCATCTTGGGGATTTGGAGCGATCTTCACTATATTGCATTTGGTGTAAGTGGACCTAATAATCATGTATAAATATATTAGAGGTCAGTACAGAGATCTCTGCCATGATTTATTTATACGAAGGACTGTAAGTAAAACTATGGGGCATCCTCTATGTCTAGAGGAAAGAAAGTTTTAGTACCAAAAGAGAAAGGGATTCTTTACTGTAAGAGCAACGAGGTTGTTATGATTTATTCAATAAATGAGTTCAAAGGGATCCTGAGGCCTGTCATATTTGAAGTCTGAAAATATTTTTTTTTACCTTAAGATGAGGATAATTTCCTTTTGCCTCATGGGGTTTTTTTTACAATCCTCTAGATCAGTGGCTCTCAACCCGGGGGTCACGACCCCTTTTGGGGTTGAATGGCTATTTACCAGGGGTCGCCTAACACCCCTTCGGGATTGTCTCGGATTTTTTATACAATTTTAAAGTTGCAATCGCGACAAAATTTTCTATAGTAAAGTCGCAACAATATGTCTATAGTAAAGTTGCAACAGTATTTCTACAGTAAAGTCATGACAATAATTCTATAGTAAAGTCATGACAATAATTCTATGGTAAAGTCACAACCACAGTCCAACGCGTTTCGTTGCTAACTGCAACTTCCTCAGGGACCCATCAGTGACGAAACGCATTGGACTGTCACCATCTTTGTCAATTCTATTGTACATGTCTACTAGAAAGATATTCTTATGTGAGTATAATTTTATCGATTTTTAATAAAAATTATCGCTGATTTTACTCTATGAGCGGTTTTTATGTTCATGGATCGATGTACAATGGTGTGAGCTGAATTTGGAGAACTCTGGATGTTACCATTCATCTTTATGGAATTTGTTTGGAATCTGACCTTGGATGAATCCATGTGAATGGGAGATATCATTTGTGGCAAATACAGCTTTTATTATCAAATCGTTGAAAGATTAGTGCTCCGGTAAGCACATTTATTGGAAGATTATGGATACAGCACGTTCGGGTTTATTCACTGTTATTGTGTGTTTTCATTTTTCAAACACCTGAATTAGACACGATTTGAATATTCTCTATTATAGACTGGACGTTTGGGTCTTTCTGTTTATTGAGATTTATCGTTTAATGCTCTATGTAGTGTTTTTTGTTTGTGCCCCTTTCTCTAGGTAGCTGTGGCTACGGTTTTTTTACATCAAGTTCTATATTGGATTTTTGAAGAGGCTGCATTCTGAAGAGACTTTTAAATAACATAAGTGTCCACTCATTTATTGTTCAAACTTTTGTCAATCACCATTTGCGCAGTTTGTTTAATAGCTATTTTCAGCTAAAAATCACTCATCTGCAGGATTTAGCTACTGTTCAACTCCTCAGTGGGTACTGGATCTTGTGCATTAAACATTTTGTGACTGCTAGTGTACATACATCTGATAGCATAGTAAAAATATTAGCGTCTGCATCTACAAATCTGGGGAAAGGTTGGATTGGACAGTGCAGTGCATACTTATCCAAATTTTCTACCAGAAAATGTACAAACTTGAAACATTTGCCTTAAAAAAATGTACAATTTAATTCTTAAAATAACCAATTTAATTGTGGTGTTTTCATGGGTGAAATGTCACGGTTCTGTTGCACAATTTCTACTTTTGTTTTCACCAAAAATGGCAAAAAGTTCTCATTTTGTTCACCTTGCCTCCAAGTGCTTTAAGTGGCTGGGGACTGGTATTCCATAGCAAACCTGCTAAGTAACTAGTAGTAAGTAGCACGAGCTGTTCAACAATATTCCATTCAGATTTCTAATTATTTTGACTTTAATTTACAATTTTTTTTCACTCAAGAGGTGCAATCCATGTAAAATATTGCAATTCAAAACCTTGTATGGGTAATTTTTAAATGTGATTTTTGTTCTAGAAAAGCATAAATCCAAATTAAAAACAAAATTAGTTGTTTTCTTAATGCCAGGCATGTCTTCAAATGTCATTGACTCATTGTAAAAACTCGTATTAGACCACAGAAAAACGTAGCCAGTCAGACGTGTGTTGCCTGCCTATGGAATACTGGCTTTAGCATAGCTTAAATCCAAATAGTTAATCATTCCATTCTTCACCATTTAACTTGTAGTGACAAATGACATATATCGCATATTTCATTTTATACTGATCTGAATACGGCTTACAAACATGCTTTTCAGTGAAGATCACCTTGAATAATTTTCTATCGTAGATGTGGAATGATCTACATGGAAGCAAAGGACCTGGGATGGGAACCATTAACTGACTCGTGGCTTGCAGCAAAACTTTCAGCAAAGCTTTCTCCAGAACAAAAACAGATTATAAAGGTAAGGAGTTCTTTCAATCGCTGCAATAGCTAAAGGGAAATGATCATTGTATAAAGTAATATAAACAATGCCATGCTTTCCAGTTATGTTCACGTTCTTTCTCATGCAATAAATAACCCGTGTGGATGGCAGGAGACTTTTTCTTTATTTTGATACATTTGCAGAAGTAATCATGCCTCCTGTCAAATGATATAGAGATAAAGATAAATGATCTGCATAGCTAAACTGTCAGCGTCTACCAGGCAAAAAAAAGAATATAGTACACCAAGAATGGTATTTTTCTTGCAGTGATATGAGGATTAAGATCCTGCACATGTAAGGATGCTAAAAAGTGCAACATATATTTTAACGTGGATTCCTTACATTTTATGTAAAATAAATAATAATGGTTATTATAAAGAGTGCCTTGTATGACAAACACCATCCTCTTAACTGCATTCAGAATAATATTCACAATTTAAATTTTGGTTTCAGTAAAATAAATGAAAGATTAAAATAAAGGTTGAACCAATGTTAGACTGTGCAGGGAACAATCCGGGGGGCCTCATTGAGTTTCAGAATGTACCATCATGACATATTTCTGAGGGTGGTATAAAGTAGGTAGGAGTTAAAGGCAAAAAGTGGGAAGTATACAATGAAATCAGGAGTTGAATAAAGAGAAATCTTTAGCTTAAAGCAGAGGTTCTCAACCTGTGGGTCGCAACCCCTTTGGGGGTTGAATGACGCTCTCACAGGGGTCATGAGCACGCTGTGAATCCAGTAGTGAGCGCAGGTCCCTTTATATAAGGATTCCTGCATGGTGATGTCGGGCCCGAATTTCATCATGTGACACGCGACGCGATGACATTGGGTCCAAACATCAGTGTGTGACGTCATCGCGGGGGGTCGCGGTCTCAACTAGGTTGAGAACCACTGGCTTAGAGGGTCCCTGATCTCTTGTTTCCTGGTGGGACTATGATCTCTTTTTTTTCTGACAATCTCATTTAGTGATGGGTCCCACTTATTTCAGACTGACACTGGTTTAGTGGTGAGTCCCAGTATTTCAGTCTAACACTAGATTGAACTGCTTATATACAGTACTGGTTTTTAGGAGATTTTAAATGATTGACTGAATACATCCTTAAAGAGTTAAATACATTTTGTGGATTTTCGAGTTGATACCGTGAGATTATCACTTGAGTTTTTCAATCAAATTTTTCAATGAAAAGTATGGCTACATTTTCCATTGAAAAATTTGATTGAAAAACTGGACATTAATTAAGGCGAAATGTATTAAAATTGGTAAATTACCAATATCGCAATATCGATACCATCAATATCACAATATTGGAATTTTACCGATATCGATATTTCAGCCGTTCTGCAATTGAAATCAATGGTTCAGCCAAAATTCGATTTCGCGATGGTATCGATATCACGATATCGGTAAAAACCCATTCGATATCGATGCTATCGCTTTTAATACATTTCGCTCTTACTGTGAGAAACAGCCGAGATCTCGCCGGGAATAAGTTTGAAAAGGTGAAATAAGCCTTTTCTAAGTTTATTAAATTTCGCCCATAATGAGGGGTTAAAGAACTAAAGCTACCGTCACACAAATATATAATAAAGTAGCCCACTTACCTTCCTCTTAAATAATTTGATTTTAAAAATCCAAATTATCTCTGAATGTCCTGTACTATCCCACTGAACTCTGTACTATACTCTTCAGACTCATCCATTTTGAATACATTATCAGTGTAAATCTGGACCACTGTGATGTCATTGCTGAAGTTCTGGCTCCATTAAAACTTGATTGGATCTTTAACACTATTTTCCCAGATTGGATATAGCACTGCCAATAAAACTCTAGTGCTTTACATGATCATAGATTACAGAATGTTTGACTTCCTAGCAGCTATTATTTTAGATAGATCTTGCTAGGTAAATGTTATGAATTAATGTTTGCTCTTTTATAATTAGTGCTATTGTATAGCACTAATTGTAAAATATACATAGCTTGTGTATATTTTATTCATATTTATCACTGCAGTTCTCAGGCCAGGCCAGGTTTTTAATATGTCATTATTTATTTTATTTTTTTTGCTTTATTTAGTTACCACTTGTCGGCCTGCTAACAGCTTGTATGGGCTGATTATGATAAATGTGAAGTGCGGGGATTTATTGACATGTATATGTATTAATTTCAGTAGAAGAAGATTAACGAAGGCAGAACAAAATTCATTCATCAGCCATTCATATATGGAAAACTGTATAATTACTGCAGCATTAAGTTTCACTTTCACTGTAAACTAATGCATTACAGAAACATTCATTTCAAAGTTTGTTAACAATAGTACGGATTAGAATGTGTAGCACTTGAGCAGACACAATGTAAATTCTAACAAAATACAAAACAAGGGTTTTGCATAGTCATAGGGCTGGATTTTGAGTAAATTGAAATCCTTTTAAAGAAAGAAAATTGTGTACATTTTTTATCATTTGTCAATCTTTTGCATTTAACTAGTAGCTTTCTGCTAATCGTGCCGACTGTATTAGATGCTGTGTACACAGCCGCAACTGTTTAGTAGCCAGTTGATTTCAGATAAAAGCCAATCATTTGTTTAGATGATACATTACTATAATGGTTATTGGCCTTTGGTATGCCAGTGTTTATCGGAAGCAGGGGTTAAATGGATTTTTGTTTTTATAGAGAGAATTTTCTCAGCTGGAAACCTGTTCCAGACTTTCTAAAATTATTTTCAATTTCTCGACCTCTTTAGGTCTGTCACAAGTCTCTTAAGGAGAGATATATGTTTGCACATTTTCAGAGCTTTTGGCAATAAGTAGTCCTTACTTTTAATAAATACAGTGGTACCTTGAGATACAAATTTAATTTGTTCCGTGACCGAGATTGTAACTCAAGACAGTTCGTATCTCAAACCAATTATCCCTTTTTAAAATAATACATATGAAATGAATCCTTTCCGGCTAAAACAGTTCATATCTCAAATTTCAGCTCATTTCAGCTCGTATCTCAAACAGGAAAACGGTCCGAATCGCAACTCATATCTCAAGAAATTCGTATGCAAAGCTGTTCGTATCTCGAGGTATCACTGTACCTGCAACAATGATTACTTAGTGCATTGCACATTAAATATGACGCAAGCATGCATATCCTATATATATATATATATATATATATATATATATATATATATATATATATATATATACATATACATATACACATACATATTGTGAGGGTGTAGTGTTTGAGGGGAGGTATTTTGCCCCAGTTGTGCGGACATACTGCTGGAGTTCAGTCCAGAGTTTGTAAATCACCCCAGCTGCAGGCTAGAGCCTGATTAAAAGGCAGCTGGGAGAGCCAGTTGGGGGTGAAAATCCTTGTGAGAGAAACAGGGACTAGTGGTTAAAGACTCTGCTAAACAACTTCACTTTGCAGCACTGTGAAACCGCAAGGAGACAACCCAGGAGAAGGGAAGTTATTTGATAAACAAATCTTTTTGGGGTGTAGTTACCCACTGTGTTTTGATCAAGGACTTTTTACCCTGAAAGGGTTGTTTTTCAACTGTCTTTTGTTTTGCCAAAGAAAGGCTGTACATTAAGTTTTTTTTTTTCTGAAATAAACATTAAATGCAACAGGAAACTCACTGTTTGCGGTGCGTTAATCCCTAAAGGCTGCTCCAGCAGTGATTCCCTACAATATTATAAGTTAAGATAGATAGGTTGTGTTACTCCACAGATGCAAAAAAAATGAGTATTGCAATGCTTGGTGATACCCTTTTTGCTTGTGACTTGATAAAGAGAGTACAAACCTTGAATCTATTTTATTTAATCTATCATCTATTTAAAACGACTCTTAGTCCAATAAAAAAGGTATCCCCAAGTATTGCAATACATATATATAATTTTTTAAAAATGACTTCAAAACAAAGTAATTGATTCATAGTAGTTTATTTTGATTATATGTTAATTAAATGCATTTATCATTGATGTTTGATAAATACACCTGTTTCTCAATGATCAGCGCTACCATTATAATGTAATCTGTCCTACCGCATTTGAATCTTCTTTTAAATGTGTGCTCAGTATCCCTTATAACTGCAGCAGATAAAAAAAAATACTAACACAAACGCATTGTTTTAGATTTGAAAACAATCAACAAAAAAAGCACCAACTGTACATGTTTTTATTAGTGCAGCAAAAATGAAATGTAAAAAACATAGCAAATGCTATAAAGTTAGATAGTGACATTTTTTTCAGTTTTGACAGTTTTCAGCTTTTTGAATTTCTCTTCATTATGACAAAAATAAATATAAGCAAAGATACAAGAACAAAAAATTGCAGATCATCTCAGTCTTAATAAAATCTATATTTTCTTTTTAAAGCAGAACTAAAGTGCTTTTTATTCCAGGAGGGATTCTACATGGAAAGTCAATATACTTTTTTCCAGCACTTCCTACCACTTTTAGAATTATTGACCTTCTTTTCTTCAGCTTCCAGCTTCACATTTCCTTTCAGATTACAACCTCCTCTTCAATATCGCCAATGGGAGCAAGCACAGAAGCAGAATAAGGTTAGAATACTGCTTCTGCGGTTGCTCACGTCAACAAAGAGGAGGTGAAAGTAAAGAGGGTAGCAGCGCTGGAAACTGGAGAAAATAAAATCAATGATTCAAGAAATAGGAGGCAGTACTGGAGAAAAGAGAAGCATTGGTAAGTATATTAGGACCTCCCATGGTATAATGATCAGTGTAGTTATTCTTTAATGATTGAATACAAGTTAAAATATACTAATTGCTTCCTATAGAGGTAAGAATCATTGGGAGACCTCAATATACAACAAAATACTGAGTGGGTGACTTGAATCGCTTTCAGTGAACTACTATTTACTAGATGCTTCTACTAGCGCTAATTCATGTCCAGAAAACAATAGGACTGAGCAGAAAACAAAGGTGTTTACAAAACTGCTTACATGTTATTTAGGACATGACATTTTTAAGCTACTCCTTCTTTATCAAATGTACACTTGATAACTTTGTTTTCACTTTGTCTCTTATTGCTTGCTTCATCACCCACTTGTGATTATCTGTGCTACTAGTTTTCACTTTACATTTCCCAACACTACTCTTGATTTTCCCGTTTCATCTCATACCACTTTTTTCGACGTGTTTATTGCACCTTATCATCCCTTATGCTTATATACACTATTTACTGCACACTAAGCAGATTATCTCACGCTATTCTCACTTCTCATTGCTCATTGTTCTCTTATCGGCTTTTTTTTTCTTCATGTCTTCTTATATTGTTTTTGTCTCATCCCTTTAACATGCGAATTGTATCACTCAGCTTTATTTGTATTCCGTTGCAACCTTTCACTGGTTTCATTTGCTCCTTTTCTCTGACCTAGCATATATAATAACACTTATAGTTATTAGCATCTTTATTTTATACCTATACATGTCTCAACCTGACAACTCACTGGGCTGAATTATTGTGCGTTCGCTATGCAAAACATTTTTTGTTACTATCTGTTATCTACGAGGACACCACATTACCAATAATACTTGTTTAACATTATTTCATACTTTAATACTTTTTTGATATGTTTGTTGTTTTCTTTACCTTACAATATTTGTTTGTTATATTACTTTTCTATGAATGTGTTTTATAAGACCTCTTTAATCTCTACAGATTAATATTGTTACATATGTTTGTTTCTGTGCATGATAACTTACTCAACTGCCATTATTTGTTTACGCTCTTATTAATGTAAATTTTTTCACTCACGACACGCCCTGCACTTGTTCTGTTTTGCTTTATTTTAATTCATTTTTGTTTTGTCTCATCCCTTTAACATACAAATTGTATCATTCAACTTTATTTGTGTGCTGTTGCAACTCTTCACTGCTTTGATACACCCCCTTTTCTGATCTTGCATATACAATAATATTTATAGTTACTAGCATCTTTATCTTATACTTATACATGTCTCAACCTGATCTCTAACTTACAGGGCTGAATTATAGCGAGTGCCCTATATAAAGCATTTGTTTGTTACGATCGCTTATCTATGATTAAGCACTTTGTGCATGAATAGCATAAGATGTACACCAGTCTGCATATTTTTTTTTAATGTGCTGTACTTGTTTTTAAACATCATGATTTTATGAATATCACTGGAGTGCCAGAGACTGCATTTTCATTCAGATTTTTAAATATGCTAAACTGGGCTACACATGTAACTGCAAAACAGGAAGAGTTTTCCAATTGAAGTCAAAGAACTCTGGCTTTGGGTTCATATATGTCCTATGTACACACTGTTGAGTTATACTACATCAATTAAGGGGTAGCTAAAGTCCCATGGGGGGGGGGGGTTATTCTCTAAAGTCTGAATTCGACTGTCGAATTCTCAAAGAATTCCCATAGCAAATCCGCAACTGAGACAATTCTCCCACTGCAAAGTTGCAACTGCGACAATTTTTTAAGTAGCGATAATATTTCTATAGTAAAGTTGCGACTGCGACAACATTCTCATTATAAAGATGTAACTGCGACAGTAGTAGTCTATTGTGAGCAAATTCACACCTTTACTTGACAATTCTGACTTTACAGAATGACTCCCTGGGGTGTTCTGGATAACTTAGAAGTTTGTTGGAAACCACATTGGGTTTGGTGCTGGCCCCACCCAGGGTATAGAGTCTTAGGAATCCCCAGTGTTTTCCCTTAACCCCCTCCCCACACACACACCCACACACACAGAAGGAGACACTTTGCTGCAAGAGGATCTGCAGATGAAGGCCTCTCTCCACTGTTGGTGCTAAGGTGGTTAGTGTAAGAGTAGGAGGGAACTCACAAAAACAGGATCAACTATAGCAACATACACAAGGAGTTAAACCCCAAACTGGAGACAAGCAGACTGCAGCAGATAACCGCTTGGACGAACTGGATACAAGCAGGCTGAAACAGGAATCACGATGGAGAAGCAGGAATACAGCAGGATCTTTGCGGAACTAACAAATACGCAAAACAGGCTTGATCAGGAACACAGGAAGTAAGTCCTATAATCAGGCAGGGACACATCCAACCTGCACAGTATATATAGCCAGAACTTAGTGGCAAACAGCTCCAGATAGGAGTAACTTAATGGTACTTTATAAAGAAAAATATGCATACAATATACAAATGAATCTACCTATTCAAATCACTCATGCAAGGCGGGAAAGCAGGAGCAAGCAGGATTAGGATCAGGTACTAGTAAACCAGCAAAGCATGAAACCTCAGGCAGCTCTGTGGCAAAGATATGAGAACACAGCCTGAGGATGGAGTGTCCTGGGTCCAAATCCTGGGAGCGGAGTCACCACTGTGTTACAACAGGCTGATGTGCATGTTAAATGCCATGCTAAAGTCCCCCCTAGGGGAAAGTAAGTCAACTTATCTTTAGGCTGCCAGAATCATCTTTAGTGTTCAAACAGAGTGCTCATCCAGCTGCAGGGTAAGCTCCTTCCCTGTCTGACAGGGCAAATTTAGCTAGATGGCAAGCATTTGGCATTCCAGCCAGCCTGTGACTTTAGCTAACTTTTAAAGGGGAACTATAGTAAGATTACATCTTTACATATGCAGTACTATACCTTAGTGAGAAGTGTTTCTCCCCAGTAGTTGTTTCCTGTGATGCAGAATGATTAAGTAAGCACCACTGATAAACTCCCGCACCAGGAAATGTGTGTGATGTGTACTGGTCAGTTTTACATGAAAAAGTACCCTCCCCCAGACATTTTTGCCCTACTTACTACTTAGCACATGTGGACAAGTCAGCTTTCTCTCTGTAATCTCCTGCATTCCAACTTAATTTATGCGGCCAAAAGGTCAGCACACTGCTTAAACAATAGTAGTCAGGCAGCTTTTTCTTCTCATATTACCTGACTTGTAGAGCAAAAAAAGGAGGGGGAGCTGGGAGAGGGGAGGAAAATATCAGCTCTCAGGAAAACTAATTAAGGGAAACAAACAGCAAGTATTATTTCTTCCCTAAATGTTTTTTTTTAACTATTTGTGTCAGCAATTGGCTTAGCATAAAGGAGTTTTATATGTTTGTGTGCATTTATATTGGCACTATAGTTCTCCTTTAATTGCACTAAACTAAAATTAGTAGTTACAAGTGAAAGATTGTCAAAACGATTATGATACTTATATGCATTCCAGAATCAGTTATTTACTAAAACATTGGTACATATTTTGGTTTTTATTCATCTTGTACTTGTGACCAGCTGGAAACGCAGATTTTTTGAAATCTTGCCTACTTCCTTGTTGTAATTTACACTACGCAGATGGAATTCAATATAATTGGTTAAAAATAAGTTGCCATATGCTTCAAAACGCAGAAGATTATTACATTAACACCACTTCTAATGCGTTTCTCTGTGCTGTTATTTTAGCTAAACTTGTCTCTGAGTGTTATGTAATATATGAATAATTGCCAGGCTTAAACCTGAAATTTCTTTCTAACATTTGGTGGTAGAATTTTGGTTTTAAGTTCAGTTTGTTGTCGGTTGGCTTTTTGAAGTCTGAAAAACCTTAATGACAATATTCTCTGTGCAGTTAGTTGAATTATAATATGCTATATTATGCTCAAGGCAGGATCTATATTGCATTTGTTTTATTGTGTGCTGTGATTTGGTAAATATGAGGATCTCATATTTTATTCTTACCATTGTTAATTTTATTAGTAATAAACCCTTCGTACTAAAGGAGAAAGAGAACATTGCTGCAGTGGGAAACCTGAAGGATGATAAAATCTTATTTTTAGGATCAGTTAATGTTTATTTTAAAGTAAAAATGGAAAACACAATCTAAAATGATGAAATGTGCAAAACTACATTGCAGCTTTGATACGAATATGATTTTTATAGATTCAAATGGATGCGCAGATACATATTTGAAGGTGTATTAAAGAAACCCTGAGTGTTCTATTTCAAAGAATGTACATTAAAAAGCAGCAGAAATCTTAATGTTGAAAGGTTAGTAATTTTATGGGCTAGCAGGGAAAGTAATCTCAGGCAGTTGGGCTAGCGCAAATAATGCAGGGAATCAAGTCAATATCAACCGTGCAGAAAATGATCAATACATCTGTATAAGAATGTAAAATATATAGTAGTATTTGATGTTACTGACAGGTGCTTTGATATGTGACTAGTCATATATTTAAGTTATAAAAAAAGGAAATTAAAAAGAAGCTTGTTCAGCCATGATACATCCTTGGAGATTGGTTTCAGCTTTTCATTGAGCTCTTTGGGTTTACCTGCTCATTGATAATGAGGGAACTGTTGATTTGGCTGTGCAAGCTGTTTATTTTCTGTGTCAGTTGATGTGGTGTAAAATAGGATGTGCCACTAACACCCTATCTTCCCAGATAGTACAACACTAAAGAGAATTCTTTGTTTAGTCATGCTGCTTGCCTCAATCATGACATTGGTTTAGCTATTTCCTAGTCACATATCTTCAAATAAGACTGAGCTGTTTGGGATAAACTACATTTTAGGATAAACTAATTCTTTATAATTGTCACTTAGCATGTCACTAATTCATGGCATCTGTCACAGCCATCTAATGCAGGGGTGGGCAATTTTCCCATGGGACCACATGAGAAATAGGAATGGCCAAACTACCTCCCACAACACCCCACCCCCCACTGTGCTGCTTCCTACTGCCTACCCCCTGAAGGAGGGGGGCGCTATCTTGGTGCTCACTCCCCTCCTTCTCCCTGTCCCAGCTTCGTCTAATCTAGCGCTTAGCCTTAGTGCTACAGCATTCTTCTCTTACAGGAAGTTGAAATCTTCTGCATGTGGGCCATAGTTTGCCTATCCCTGATCTAATGGGTTGTTTCTAATTTTACCTATATATCCCATCTTTCAAGCACACTTTTGTTTTTTTTTAAATATTTAACATTTAATATCCCAATGTCATTACAGTATGACCTCTTTGAAGAAAACTAGCAATAAGGAAGGAGTTAAATAGGGCACAGCCAAACTTTATTGACAACAAATATTTTGCAACTTGATTTATATAGATACATAAAAATTTTTCCACACAGAATGCTGTCCCATGCCAATTACAACCTTCATCAATGGTGTTTTCGATGAGTAAGTAGCAACAGACAGAGGACACAGGGTGGAAAGGCAGTATACTCTTGAGGAGCTTATTCATGAAAGACCAAATTGTTGTGTAATAGTGTGAATACAAATATGTTCCCCACTTCCCCATATTTGGGTGTTCAGCAAACTTTGCAATGTGGTGAAGTGCTTCCAACAAGCAAATGTCAGCCTTCCCTTACTTTTCCAGGGAAATCCAGCTCAACAAAACCCAATTGTCAATGGCCACCTTGTCCCACCCCTACTTTTAATGAACTAAAATGCCTGATCCCCTTCCTAATCTCAGTCAAAAACCTCTTTCACTTCAATATAAATTTAGGGGGTAATTCAGCAAGCAGCGAAGTGAGCTACGATGCGTTCGGCTCACTTCG
>WMED01014712.1:0-13919 GCA_019650415.1 Pipa parva | reverse complement strand
GCATGGCAGGTGGAACTGGGTAAGCAGCATGGCAGGTGGAACCGGGTAAGCAGCATGGCATGTGGAATTGGGTAAGCAGCATGGCAAGTGGAACTGGGTAAGCAGCATTGCAGCTGGGGAAATACAGGAATCAGATATAAAAGCTGTAAATGAACAGTGAAACTACTTTTTGTTTGTAAGGAAAAGGTCTGGGGGCTGCTGAGCTGGAAGCTGTTACATTATATCTCTTTCTTTTCTGGCAGAGCTGCTGCTTTATTACACTGACTAGTAGGGACTGTGCAGCTTGCTCTGAATCACACATACAATTAACTAACTCTATGTGCACATATACATAGCGCAATGTTGATACTGCACCAGTCAATAAACTGTTGTAAAATCATAAATGCTGATTACTCACACAGTCCAACAAAATAAAGCTGTGTTTTATGGCAAGCCTTAACAGATTCACAGAGTGTAAATATGGGTAACTGGCAAACCTTAACAGATTCACAGAGTGCAAATATGGGTAACTGGCAAACCTTAACGGATTCACAGAGTGCAAATATGAGTAACTGGCAAACCTTAAAGGATTCACAGAGTGCAAATATGGGTAACTGGCAAACCTTAACGGATTCACTGAGTGTAAATATGGGTAACTGGCACACCTTAACGGAATTCACAGAGTGCAAATATGGGTAACTGGCAAACCTTAACGGATTCACAGAGTGCAAATATGAGTAACTGGCACACCTTAATGGATTCACTGAGTGTAAATATGGGTAACTGGTAAACCTTAACGGAATTCACAGAGTGCAAATATGGGTAACTGGCAAACCTTAACGGATTCACAGAGTGCAAATATGGGTAACTGGTAAACCTTAACAGATTCACAGAGTGCAAATATGGGTAGATGTAATCTTATTTTTCCATGGAAATTATCTATGTTACAGATTTTCCATAGAAACAAACAGATTAAAAAGTTTCAATTGAATTTTCTATATTGCAGTAAAGGAATTTTATCTTTGTATAAATTATTATTTGGTATCACAATATTGAATACAGTGATATTTTTTACTTCATAATCATTACATTTCGCCTTTAGAGTTACTTTTTCTTGGGTGCTTGGTAAGTGTAGCCCTAGATATGAAAACTTTATTTGCCTATTATAAGTAAATATACGTAAGTCAGTGTAGACCCAATCAATAACTTCCCAATGCACTTTCTTAATGTTTGAATCTATCTTTTCATATAATTATATTTTCTCTAAGCAGGACATTTTGATGGACAGCTTATTCCTACCATATGGATGCACTGATGTAATATTCATTCACATGTAACTGAGTCACCAGTGTCCAATGAGATGTTGCTAATCTTAGGTATTATTTAATAACATTCTACTAATTTATGTTTTTGAATTAATTTATTTATCACTTGAATATTCATTAGTTGTCATTGGTACAGCTGTCCTTCGTTTGAATACCTAAAAAATAATACCTTAATAATTTAAGAGATTGCCTTCTGTACTTAGAACCCAAATGGTGTTTAACAGCCTATGATCAACTGTAGATCGTTCTATAAAATTCTAACAAAATGATTATTGACGTCAACAGTCATTTCCAAATATTTCTAAAGCTTAGACATCAGCTCCTAAATAATTCAAGAACTAATTCGCCTAACAACAATTTTACCAGTAAATGGATTAAATCAATTTCAAACTAATCCACTTTTTGACTTGACTCGCCTGATACCTTCAAAGACCAAAAACAAGATTGTCAATAAGAGAATCGTCAACCAATCTCATAGATCTCTTTTCTATTAATGACTTAACTATTTTTCTCAGCCATAGACGTTTAAAGAGGCACTTATGCCTATGACCAATTCAATGGGATAACAGCAGTGACAGATTTCTGAAATAATAAAAACTTCAGTGGTTAAATAAAGGAATGTATTACGCTTTCATTCAAGTCCTTTTGTCACAAAAAAAAAAATCCCCCAGGATTGATCAACGTTGTTTTGTTAAGAGGAATGCATTATACACAATGACTTACAAGCTGTAAATTTTGTAATAGACAGCTATTAAGGTGCACAGCATTTCGAGATATAAACTACAATATGATAATGGAGGTTATTTAACAGCTAACAAATCAAGTACATTTCCTTTGAATCTAACATCTCCCCTGCCAAAACTGTACCTTTATACACTGCTGTAAATACTTAAACAAGGACACTTCTTACAGCAGGAAAATATCATTATTCAAAAGAAAATTGTCGGTGTTAATAACAGGGGCAATATCCATTTTTAACTGTGCCAACAAATGAAATGCAGAAATGGAAAATTTAATGCCTGAAGAGCATACTGTAATCATATGCAACTATGTCTGAGAAGACTATGGGGATATCTATTAAACAGTGATAACAATAATGCAGTTATTAATATTATTGCTATCTGGGGCCACCTCCAATCTGGAAGCAACCATAGTCACAGCATGATGCATTTCATGACATCAGCATGAGGAGGACCCCCCCTCCTTATAAGTGTCCGCACTTGCTTTTGTATTGAGCATCCTACATGAACTCATTTTCCTTAGCAACTTCCCTAAACAAAAGTGGTCACTAAAATGAACTTACATGTGTCCATTTATGTTGATCGGAACACGAGGAGTTACAATATCATGTCCTTAAAAGTTTTGATAAATCTTTCCACAAGTTCATACATTTGTGGATGATAGACAGAGGTACATACATATGTATTTTTTTTCTCATTTTTCACAACTCTTTAGTCATTGTAGACATAAAAGGGGTCCCCTGATTCCCCAGTAAGTGTAACTTTAAATTATACTTAATCTTTGAGCAAAAGTTTCCAAACTACAGAAACAGAGGTTCTACCAAAAGAAGTGAATGTTTTAGATCGATTGGTTGCTTTAGGATAAATGTTCACAACTTCTCCATGGTGTTTTATATAGTTCTATATTCCAGAGAATTAAGGTTTCTATCTACTGATTCATCACAGTAAATACATCTCCACAATGGGTTTTTGTTTTGTTTTGTTTTTTTCAAAATCTTTTCTCCTTTCCTTTTCCATACATCTTCAACATAACTAATCTTGGGTCAAGGTTTCATCAGAAGAAGGTCAAGAAGTTATTATTCACAACAATAAAGACATATTTTCTAGTATGTATGCCCTTTAAAGACAGTATGAAGGTGAAATTGCTTCACTTTTATTCTCCCAAATACACCACTGAGCACTCGTGCCAGAGATAATTAAAATTAAAAGTAAATGAAGAAAAAAATATTCTAGGAAGTTGTCTACTGCATGCACAAATATCACATTTACAGTTATATAGTTATCTCACACGAGCTTTCTGAAAAATCATGACACAAAATCACACAAGATATATGCGTTCCATAAGGAGGAAGTGACGTGCGTACTTGCGCAACTTTCTGCCAGTGACGCTCTGAACACCAGATAATTTAAACGTCGGTGTCTATCTTACCGGAATTCTACTCCTGATGAAGTAGATAGGCGAAATGCGTCAAGTGGAAAGGACAGTGACTGGAGGAATCGGGCACCCCCCACAGAGTTCCTTATATAGTGTCTCTTGGTACTGGACTTTACTTGTCAGCTAACAGGCTGATTTTATATGCGATTTGTCTCACCATTGTTTCATCCTGCCAATTGAAATTTACCTACTTGTAATGTGCCACATTGGAATGAAGAGCAATTGAAGTCAAATAAAGATATTTACTACAGGCTTTCTAATTTACACCATCTGGTGAGCGCATTATTTGGATATTTTTTCACTGAGAGTGGAAGATTCACAGTGTGCATTTTTTAGTTGATTATTTTCACTACACCTACTCACTGGGTCGTTTTGATCTTTACTATATTAGTTGCCATAAATTTTATATTACATTTAATGCACTTATGTAGCATTTTTTGCGCTTTTCCTCACATTCAGGTTTTTTGGATTTTCTAACGAGGAGGTTGAGAAGCGGGCCTCCTAGAGGGAGAGGCAATCAAGATTTTCTTTTAACATTATTTGGACTTTTTTGAGCGCTGCCCTTCATACTGTTATGACACAAAATCTGATTGAAGCACTTGAAATGTTGCCAAACCCTGATAACCGTCTCAGTCACCTTTGGTTTGGGCCATTTAGCCACTTGAGACAGCACCAGGATCTGCACTGTATTTCCAGTTCCACACTGTGGAAAAAAATGTATTTCAGAAGGTGAAAGAAAATTCTAGACATTTCAAAAATGTTAAGATAACTTAATGACCAAGAAATAACCAGGTACAGGGTGAAAAGCAACAAAAGGTCTAGGTAAAAACTGGAACAAATACAAAACTATAAGCAGAATATAACATGAGATACACAAATCTAAGTTGGTCTTGAATCACTCCTTTGTATAATTATTTCTACTTTCAATCCCTCTTGCCCACAGATTAGTCTCAGATTCTACGTTTCCTAAATTGTCAGTCACAGGAAACGATCCCAGGGCAAATGCCATTCCCATTCTCTCTAGCTCCATTTCCTTTACCAGAAAAACCACACCAGGGACAAATATATATATATATTTATATATTATTTTTTCAGAATGACTGTACTGCACTAGCACACTAGTGGGCGAAATTTAATAAACTCGGAAAAGTCCGATATCGCTTTTTCTGAGTTTATCCCGAGAATATCTCGGCTGTTCAATATCTAACAACCGAAACTTTTCTATTGAGCTTTTCAATCAAATTTTTCAATGGAAAAGTAGCCATATTTTATATTAGTAGTATGGCTACTGATAGCGCCCTCTAGGAATCACTTCTTTCCTGCTTGGTTCCAAATCAGATTAGTGCCATGACATGTAGGGCCCGGATTATCAGTACAGATGAGACACACAAAGTTCTTCTTCTGATAAGATCCCAATTTTATTGAAGAACAAGTACAAGGTTATATAGTAAAAACTACGCTAAAGCAGCTCCCCTTGGACCCTGTCCAGCTCCTGCTATCTCATTGACCTATTCATTAATTGGCTAACGGTCCCAAGGGACTGCCACTAGGCATAAGTTATAGCTAAGCAGAAAGTCCTAGCTAGACATATCAATAAGCTTTCTTTGCATTCTTCTTAAAGACAAAAAAATCAAGATTGAAAATCTCGCTCGAAAGTTTCTTTTGCTAAATAGCGATAAAAAAAACTTGCGATTTTTACCACAAGAAACTTCGGAGATCTCGTGGGAACTAACTCGGAAAACTGAAATCGGGCTTTTCCGAGTTTTTTACATTTCGCCCACTAGTTACTGTCATTACCCGGACTAATATCACCGCAAGCAGAAAATAACTTCAAACAAAAGAGCTGTTGAATAAATTAGTATTACTCTACACAAACTGAAAATAGAACAGCAATAATTTGTTTCAAATGATAAAAGGTTTATTTTTTCTTATCCCAACTGCATTTACCAAATACAAGTTAATCACAACACAATTAGCTCTCTGCATAATCACTTTGCTGATATCCTTTCAAGATAGGATAATTTAAGTATGTTTTCATTCTAATCCAAATTATTTCACTTTTGTAATTTCTAATTTCTTTATATACCAATCTTTTGTTAAGCTGCAACAAATGTCTTCAAAGGAGAAACTTGGTGTAATTAAACAGACATTGCTCTCATTGTATAGAAGAAAAAAAAATTAAATTCTGACAATTAAAATGCCCTTGTTACGTTTTGAAGGAAAATTGACTGCCTCTGATGAGAGGAACAGTAATGGTAAATCTCTCAGATGAACCTGTGGGAATTGATCAAGGTTCAGAAGAGAAGTTAGCTTTTTTTTGTAATCTGCATATCTGATTTCCCATTGTTCATATTATGTTAGGTCAGCATGATAAGTTTCTTAGAAATAAGAGTTAATTGGATAAAAAAAAATAATGAAGAGTTTAAAATGTGATTGTTCCTTAGAGTATAGCCTCATAAAAAATATCTTGGTATCCTCAGTTCTGCAAAAGCAGCACATAATTAAGTCAAATTGGAAAGTCTTTACAAGGGGAATTGAATAAAAGCTCTGAGTATATTTCAGTAAAATAAATCATTATATCTTTCATGAACAACAAATGACCACCCAGAAGCAAATGATATTTAAATTTTAAACTTGGATTCTATACTTTTTAACCAGTAACGCTGACGATAAATTGAAATATTTTTTTTTTCCATTTAACGTCCTCAAGGATTATCAAGTCGCAGAGTTATAATGAGAACTATATCAGCTGCAATTTTAATGACCCTGTGTTGACATGACCACATTTTCCAGGCTTTGTAGAGATTCTTCCTAAAAGTGCAAAGATTTTATCTAACTTAATGTAGTTCTCCATTTTTACTTTATGATGAAAGAAGTGGGAGGAACTTTGATGAATAAAATGAAGGCATTATTAGGCATAATGTGTTGTTAACAATTAGCATTTAACTTTGACCTCAAACTGTCCAGTATTTTCTGATGTGATCCTCTAATAATAAATGTGCAAATTGAACTGATATGGGAAATTGTCCTTGTTAACAATTATATTTGTTGAGGGGAATGTTCAATGGGTTTTTGAAGAAACAGTCAAATCACCATTGTTAATAGTCAGCCTAGCTGTCACCGTTTAATAATAATTTTAGTAATATATATATATATATATATATAATTTACTTATTTTCAGCTATTTGCAAATTATAGTCATGTTTCTAGCGTAGCCCATCCCCACTTACTAATTCCATCTACAGTTAGTTAGAATCTAATGGGAGAATATGATCATCAGGTCAGCATCACATTGTACAGTCTGAGACAACTGTTGGCTCACTTTAGGTTGCTCGTTACTGTTAAAATTGCAGTTCTTAAGTTCATCAGGATTTCTATGAGCATGTGCAGGGCGCTGACAGTCAGGGTGTTTAATCCAGGGTATTCAAGAGATGATATCTTGAAAACTAAATAAAAATACATTCGCTATATAACAAAATGTTTTGTGTTTGTGATAAATATTCCAATTACAGAAAAAATGTTTTGCACTTTGCACAGGACCACACACTCCCGGGTAACTGTAAAGTTCCCTTGTGATTATAGTAGAAATCCAAAGAGAAAGCAAATTCTCCATCAGTTCCAATTTTTACTTCTCTTTTATACATATTCAATTTTTCTGCACTCTTTGCCGGAATCACAAACAGTCAGTACACAAGAATTGTTTCACAGTTTACTTCATTGTGTAGCCTTTTACATCCTACCTTCAAGCTCTATGTCTCCCATTCCCAGATTATCCTTTACTTCCCAGTGCTTCTTTCTCTACTACTGCCTTCAAACTCTAAGGGACTTACTCATAAAAGGCAAAATTGTTGTGTAAATTTGTAAACTCACATTTATTTGCCGCTTCCTCATATTCAGGTACTCAGCAAAGTGCAACGTGGTGAATTCCAGACTAATTCAACAGCTTTACTAGAGTTGCATAATTACAGAGCGCTTCGCACCACTTTACATGCATCTGTACAGGTAATTCACCTATTTATCAAGCATCGACAAGGGCATTTGCCAGTTTTACTTTGCCAGACTGAAGTGGAGAATTAGGGGGTTGATGGTAGGGCTTTTATTTTCCAACTGACTACGCCGCACTATACAAGAGAGGGCTACTGACACAATAGCCTTTTTGCTATGGGAATCCCCTGTATGCTGAATATAGAGCAGATTATGAAAGTGTAGCAACCCAAAATCATGGCAATTCACTTCGGCAGTAAAATTCCCTTAGTCTTCAATTTCTAGTTCACTCTGTGCTTCTCAATGTATCCTTCTATACCCCCTTCAAGTTCTTTGTCTTCTGAACCCACTAAAATCTTTCTAAAGCTAGAATTCCTGGCCTGAAATACTATTTAGCAGAGCTTTGGAATTTCTGAGACAGGTACTATTTTGTCTTCAGCAACATCAACAGCTCCTTTTATGATCTGGATAAAATAATTAAATGAGAACCATTAACATGATAAAGACTTTCACAAAGAGTAGGTTTTCTATGATATAATGGAACCAAATCAAACTTGATCCTTCTACCAGAAAATATGATTGACTGTTTCAGTGGAGAGTTTGATTCAAATCAGTTATGCATATTTCAGTCTTACGCTGTAACCTAGACTAATTGTGATGAAAACTTTATTCAGAATAAGGAATGTCATCCAAACACATTGTGATAATATCCTGAGTTAGAAAATTAAATCTGGCTTTCTTATCTTACCTCCTAGGTTTCCTGAACTAATTTGCCTTTGTGTTATGTACCCACCCATTCTGCCCCTTAAAATAGTGAACTCCTCCCCACCTATGTCATCAATATAACTATCCTTGAAATCAGAGATAAGTAACTTAAAAGTTCTTTCCAAATATTAAGCATATTCCCCATTTTATAGTATATTATTGTGTCATGTTTTATATTTAACACAATATTAGTAATGTGTATTACATATACCCTTCAGTGCTATTCTCTGTGTAAACATCTAGACACACAAATCGGTAATTTAAAAGCTCAGACTAATGTGTATTATAATAGGTTGTAGGGAAAGGAGAAGAAGCAGTGTGGCCCATATAGTTGATTAATTACAATGTGTTTATTATTACAGCTTTGTCATGAGTCATGGGCCTAGTGAGTCCTGTGTTATTTGAGAAAGGGTTTACTTGGTTCAAAACATTTTATGACAGAGCTGTAACAAACATGTTGTATTTAAACTACTCATTGGACCAGTGGTTGCATGCTGTTGCAACTGTTGGTTTAAAAAACACATTTTAAAGGGGCACTATAGTGCTGATATAACTGCACACATACATAAAACTCCTTTATACTAAGCCAATTGCTGACAAATAGTTTAAAAATGTTTAGGGAAGAAATAATAGTTGCCGTTTGTTTCCCTTAACTAGTTTTCTTGAGAGCTGACATTTTCCTCCCTGACTGCTATTGGTTAAGCAGTGTGCTGACCTTTTGGCCACATAAATTAAGTTGGAATGCAGGAGATTACAGAGGGAAAGCTGACTTGTGCAAATGTGCTAAGTAGTAAGTAGGGCAAAAATGTCCGGGGGAGTGAACCTTTTCATTGAAAACTGGCCAGTACATGTCACACACACATTTCCTTGTTCGAGAGTTTATCAGCGCTGCCTACTCAATCATCCTGTCTCAATCATAAAAATATATTTTTCTTATAAATTTGTTTTTTGTTTTTTCCTTTTTTAGAATAATCCCTGCATTTCTGTACACTTTTTGAACATCGCTGGGGATGAGATCTGTCCTTTTGTCATTGAACCCATCACATCGTTTTGACAATGTTTTCACATTTTCCGTGATCCTTCGTGTTGTCAACATTCAGATCATATTCACCAAAGAGACTTTGCTCTCTGTACTTTACTGTATGTAAAAAAAAAATGTTGCTATCTGTATGGTCTCCATATAACTCGTGATTTTTGTGTTTATTAGTCATTTTTTTTCTTTTTCATTTATATGCTTTATATCCGTTATTAAATATAGAAGTTTTTCTTTATTTTGGGAACTCCCTTATTTTATTCAATTTTTTTTATTTAGTTTTTTTTCTTGTATATTATTTTGCATTATAATTGTTTGTTTTTTCACTGTCTTTTATGATTTACAATATGTATTAACCTGTATGTGATTGCATATTTTAGATTTCCATGCACTTTGATTTACTGGTTTAGATTTACTATTCTATCTCTTTATTTTTAGTTCTAGTTCTTTTTCTGAAACTGCGAGTTATACTTAGACCTATACAAGCACTATATTCCATGTATACCTAATTTACATATGATGTCACGTGCTGCACTTCTGACCGGGCTACAACATATTTAAGAGCTCTGCCGACACAATTATACAGCCATGAGATGAAGCCTAGCTTTTAGTAAGAGAAACACATTCGGCTAGTGTGCTGCTCCTCCTCTGGTCCTCCTACAGACTGCTCCCATATTTTGACACACGGCATCTCGGCGTACTTCCAGGTATACTCTCTGGTGTTTTATTGACCCTCTTCACTAAGCCTGTATATACTACTGTTCTATCAGGTGTCCTTTTGGGGCTGTTCTGTTCTACTCAGCTATTTTGTTTTTTATGTGTAAGGACCTAACGCTTCTATATTCACAATTGATACTGGTGTTTGATAACATTTATTGTATAGGAGGAACACAGCCTTTAGTGTTCCATTCCAATATATGGGGTTTGTCTTTTCCCCATATGTGGGAATTTTGAATTGGTTTTAACTTTTCTACTTTGCTCTTATGTGTGTTTTTTGCTTTATTTTTTTTTTTGATAATCAACCATTCTGCATCACATGAAACATCTACTGGGGAGAAACACTTCTCACTAAGGTATAGTACTGCATATGTAAAAATGTACTCTGACAATAGTTCCCCTTTGATAAAATTGAAGATGTTTACAATGTACCACTAGTATATCTTCATAATTTTGTTCACTCCACAAGATCAGATGTATCATATTGCACTTTGTGATAGGACTATTAATGCAGTATTCTTACAAATTGAGATAGGGTAACTCATGATAACTCATGATACATTTACAGCACTTACAGTCTTATGGACAGATTGCTGATAACAAAGGGGGACATCTCAATGTGTTGTGTAAAAATCAGATTAGTTTCTTCTGACAACATGAGCTAATCTGAACATTCCTACTTTTGTCTTGACTGTTATCCATTTGTTCTGGTAGGGACAGCTGTCGAAATTGAAAGTGGTAATAAAAACACATTAATTGACTCTTGTTTTCAACATCAATATGACAGTCCATAAAAATAATAGGTTCGCCCACTTCTACTTAATGATCAAGAAATTGTAACATGTCAGCATGACTTAATTTGTGGCATGTAGAACATTTAATTAACATTTTTTCATTGATATTTTTATTCATAGTGATGCTAATTTCAACTATTTTTGAAGCTTAACAGGTGATTTACTGAACCAACAAAATAAAGGAATGCATGTGAAATTAAATGGAGAATTTAGGAAAAGGACTAATTAGTGACATGTTTGGACATTTAAAAGAATTAATCTTTTACTAGAAATGATTGTTGAATGAACAGCACCTTGTGAAAATATTTCTAAGTAGGGTTTTTGAGGTGAGCAAAGTAGACTTGTTTGTAAACCACCTGTGTGTGTGTGTGTGTGTTTGTTGTGGGATAGTGTGTTCCTGATCAGGCCAGTTAACTTTGAGAATATCACCAATTAGTGTATATAAAATGTTCACTGAATGATGTAGTGAAAATATTATGTTAAGCTGAAGTCCACAGAGAGAAATTGTAGTGACTTTTTTCATAAACTAACCATTATGTGTTTTCAAGATTTGTTAGATTTAAATCAGTTTTCTTAAAGTGACATTAAAATAAAGATGGCATGCATTTTATTTAATAGAGGATCTCTAGATGTTTTCCAATAGAATAGTGCATAGAATTTGTCGCTCGAATGTTTAACCTTGTCTCTCATTCAACAATTTCATGAAAAGTGAACAGTTTAATAATACTGCAGGGAACGATCCAAACATTGTAAAATGCTTAGATTAAAAGTTATTAGAAACTAAAAAATATATATATACATATATATGATTTGGAATAAATAATCAAATTAAAAAAAAATATTAACGTTACCTACCCTACACTAGTCTGCATATGTAAAAATCTTGAGATGCGACGTATACATCTTAGTTGACGGCGTTGCTTTGGAGTATTATCTGAAATATAAAAAGAAGTTGCTTATTTTTTTTCCCTCGACACAAAATGGGCCGAACTTTATTTATAAATATTACTGATTGTGTTTAAAGACATGATCAAAGTTGAAATAAATTCAACATTTGCCTTTTTTTTTTTGTCTAGTAATGAGTAATTTGTGTAATAAAGCAGCAAGGAAATTGAAATTGTCAGCATGTGAAATGCATTTGTCTTACTGAATGTAATAAATGAAGTTTAGTAAATTGAAGAAAATTACAGCTGAATTCCCCGAGATTTCAAATCCAATTTATCATACTTTTTATGTTTTAGAAAACAAACGAAAATGCAAAAACAATTACGCCCGGCTTCATATCTGAATTAACTTTTCTTTTATTTGAAGCCTGGTGCAATCGGCCTTCTGAAGACATCTGAGGTCTCTCTCTCATCTTAAGGGAGAATAAAACAGATTCATTTTATCACCGCAAATCTCTTTTGTTTTAGTAAGAAGACTTTTGATTTTTAACTTCTGGAATAAGTTAAACACTGTAGCGTTCGTCGTATTATTGTTTCAGGAATAACATGGTTTGAAAAAGAAAATAGATCTCACAAAAGTCTGTCTCAAAAATGCTTATTAACATACATGTCTGTGACTTCATCAGGATCCACATGATCAAATTCGCTTTCTGTCTAACAATTTGCTTACTGCTGTAGCACAGGGTACTGAATGACTGAGGAAGGGTTGATGCTGAACAACGGTTAAGGGTTACAATGACAATAAACAATTCATGGATACTGTAATTTCACTTTAAATACATTTCTATTGCTGTCCAGCAGCTGATTATTTTAGGCTAGGTTCACATGAGCGTATGATGCGCAGTGCATCATGCGCTAGTGTGAAAAAAAAAAAATATGGATCAATGAAAGCCAATGGTACGTACCTAGTTCTGGACACACCAGTGTATGATGCCCAAGCGCTGGGTCCGGATTGCTGTGTGTCACATTTTGGCCGGCGTATTATACTTTGCGCCCAAAATAAGACACACAGGAAGTGATGTGAACGCTGAGGGAGCATTCACACTGTCGCTGGTAAGTTCAAAAGAAAAATATGCTCAGTGTATTTTTCTATTTTTTTTCTCTTCACGCTAGCGTATTATGCGCTGCGCATCATATGCTCATGTGAACCCAGCCTTACATCTGTTCAATAAAACCTGCTGCTTTAATTTAGGCAGTCTCCAACTAATCAGGAAAAAACATGTAATTCCAAAGGAACATCAACCAGGATTTTACCAGTTCAGTGAGTCATAAAGGGAGAAAATGAACTAAACCAAAAGAGGTTTGACTCCACATGTGGCCCCACAGGAGAATGATTGTGTGTATGCATGTACTGTATGTGTGTGTATATATGTATGTATGTGTGTATGTATGCATGCATGTGTGTATATATATATGTATGTGTGTATGTATGCATGTATGTGTGTATATATGTATGTATGTGTGTATGTATTTATGTATGTGTGTATATATGTATGTATGTGTGTATATTTGTATGTATGTTTGTATGTATGTATGTGTGTATGTGTGTTTGTATGTATGTATGTGTGTATTTATGTATGTGTATGTATGTATGTGTGTATGTACAGTATGTATGCATGTATGTATGTATGTATGTATGTGTGTATTTATGTATGTGCATGCATGTATGTATGTGTGTATGCATGTATGTATGTGTGTATGTATGTATGTATGTATGTATGTTTGTATGTACTGTATGTATGTGTGTATGTATGTGTGTATGTATGTATGTATTTATGTATGTGTGTATGTATGTATAATTTTATTTATAAAGCACCACAAATTTACACAGCGCTGTACAGCTCAGTAATAAAAATATAATACAGACATGAGAAAAGTGCATTAAACAATATAAGTCTAATATCACAAGGATACTTCACTTTAAGTGCCAGGTTGTGGTTGACTCAAGAGGTTGGAGGTCCCTACCCCATAGAGCTTGCAATCTAAATGGGAGGAAGACTTAAAAACACAGATAGAAGGGTAAAAAGAGCTGCAACAATGTGCGGAAACACTGGTCATTAAATACAAATATTACACATAAATAACTAATTATGGATTAAATACATAAAAATCAGTGATAAATATCAGTGTTAGTGCTCCATAAGGAAGGATTTCAGTTTGGCTTTAAAAGTGCAGAGGGAATGTTCCTGGAGAAGATAAAGGG
>WMED01014711.1:0-13919 GCA_019650415.1 Pipa parva | reverse complement strand
AGTTGTAATTTATTTATTAAAACTAATTATTAGCCTCCTAATGTGCCCTTTTGGCCAACTCTATTTGCCTAATAGACAGCCGCTGACATCCATTAAAGAGATAGGGCAGGACAGGGAAGAGTTTAGAAACAAAAACATACGTTTCCATATGTGTACTGACCGCTCTAGCCTGGTGAGACCATCAATCGGGTGCTCCGGAGTCTTCGACGACTTTTGATAGCAATGGAACAAATTCTTCCTCCAGCACTCCGTTAGTAGTAAAAGTAATCCTTTATTATAGCCTTCTTAGCATATCATAAAAACATATTAAAAGCAACCTCTGCCTATGCATTTCGTGCGTGGCACTTAATCATGGCCATAATCATGGCCTATAATAAAGGATTACTTTTACTACTAACGGAGTGCTGGAGGAAGAATTTGTTCCAGAGAGAAGTTTAGGACTACTTCTGATGTGTCATGAGACTGTGACATCATGATGTGCATGCCACCTCGACATTAATTTTGGTTCTGCAGTAGCTCATGTCACAGAACCAAGACATGTGAGCAATACTTTGAGTGAAGAAAAATACAGAGCTGCAGAAGTGGCAGCTTCATACTCATAGATTAGTTTCACGGTGGTACTGTACATATGTACATGTTCAGCAATCTCACACTTCTAGCTTAACCAACCTTTTCTTGTCTTGCAAAAATGGCTTCTGTTAAAAATAATGTTATATATAGAATAGTGCTTGAGTTTGGGACTGTTAGTGCACTTGGCTTTAATGCGTCATCCTTTGTGACGCGTCTTTGTTACTTGAGCAGTACGTCTAGCTTTATATTAATTCATGATATTTTTAGAATGCAGCACACTGAACAGCACGATAGAAGAATGAGGTCTGGTTTCATTCCACACAGCTTATCATAACATTTGTAACCTTCTTTGAAATGACAGAAGTGACAGGAAATTGGTTTTCCCCAGCCTGTTAAAAAAGGTCCCCAGCTATTCTCAAATTTCTTTTGTTCTACCAAATTGTAGAGCCTTTGACATGGTAAATCTGCAGATATCAGAGCAATGTGGTTTATCGTCTCAAAAATGTACCTTTCCTTTAAGATGAGATTAGAAAAGGTTCAGAGCTGAAGATAATTAAACTACGATTCCCATCATCATCAGATAGCTCATAAGGCTGAAAAGGGTGTGCATAGAATCATGGTTATCTTTGCACCTGGACTTAGGTTAGCCTCAATAAACACATACAATTATTTCTTATGATATAAATAAAAGTAACATTTTGGTGTATGGTGTCAGTTTCATGATAGATTGCTACATCCAGTTAAGTGTAGGGACAGTGTGCTGTAGGTAGAGTTGTTCTAGTGTTATTTGGGTCAAGGTAGAGAGATGACACCTGTCCCTATGGATCCTCAAGGAATTTTTCCACTGTTTTCTAATGCAATCCTGGATACACATTCACACTACCAATTGCTTTTTCTATTTTGCTATTGAGTTGTGACATGCTGAACCTGTTTCCTTTTACATGTATGAAAGCAATGTTTTTATCTCTGAAGGGATATGTGTTTGATACATTTGCAACTAACAACTGCAAATACTTTGAAAAAATATTAGTATGGCACTTTAATGTGGGTGTGGGATATTCCTTGTCTCCATGAGTGCATTTATTCATCTACAGAACTGAAGCATTCTGTGTGGAACAGTACCTCTAGTGACCATACAGTGAGTAGGTGTCAATGTTATGTTCATGAGAACATAGATGGAGTAGATCGGTTGTGGTGGGCTCTATGACAACAACATTAAGATAGTAAAGGAAAAACATAAGCATGTCCTACATAATATTTCATTAGGAAACATTGAAGTGAAAATGTACAAAACTAATAATAAAACATCATAATAGACTTGTTTTCAGATCTGATAAAAGAAAAACTGTTCATTCTATAAACACTTCCTAATCTCTGGCAAATGATCTCTGATATCCAGAGAAGCTGGTGTTTGGCACATGACTGCCTACGGTAAACTTGTGACACAATGCAGAAGAAACAAAACAAAACTTTTAGCATTTTAGCATTTTAAATGACTTCATTCACCACAGGCGATACAACTATGAAAATTAGATAACAAATTCTTTGTGGGCAAAAAGACCACAGCTTACAGAACATAACCAATATTTGGCAGAATAGAGGAACTTGTGTTAAAAACCCATACCTGCCTGACAGCTGCTGTCACATGACTTCAAGCAGTATGCTTGGGTTCAACATTACCACCATAATTCTTTGGGACCCCATGCCCACTGTAAATATTCCTTTATACAGCTCCTTCTGCATTGATTCTAACCTTGCCAATTATCAGCTGTGACAACCACTTATATTAGATGTCTTCATAAAACTAAATTTAAGGAGGGGGGGGAATCTTTTCACTTCTTCCTCTTCTGATCCTCCTGCACAATCCTTATGGCCTACCCATTGTATATACAGTATACACAAACAAAATTTTATTTATCTTTTATTATAACTTTATTTATCTTAACCAATCCCCAATCCATGTTCTTACAACCAATATATATACGCATACTGGCACAGTCTCGGCGAGACCACTCGAGTCACCTCGCTGAGACTGGAATCCTTTTAAAGCGTTCCTTGATGTCAGCGTGCAGACATCAGCAAGCGCATAAGTCTGTGCGAAGTGATGCGAAGGATCCGGAGTTCACTTTGCACATTGCTGAATTACTTAATCTTCTAATAATGTGCCTTATATAGAGAGTTTACTATGCCAGTTTAGGATGATCCAGCCCTATGGTACTAATGATCTGTGCTCCAAAAAGTTGCCACTGGAGGCTGACATCTTTATAATCATGTCCAACCTTTACCCTTAGCCACTGACTCAACACATGCTCAGTGTGCACTTCTTAGGGACTGAGAAAAAACAGTATATTAGAAATACAGGTTAAGACTATCAAAAATATATAACTTTGACTATGCAAATCCAGAAAGGACAGTATGTCAGTATCTGATCCCCTTTTTTAGGGGGTTATTCACAAAAGTCCAAATTGTTGCATATACAGTAGGTGTGAATTCGTCAGATAAAGACAGTCGCAATATCTACTGTCGCAGTCACGTCTTTATAATGAAAATATTGTCACAGTCGCGACTTTATTATGGGAAAGTTGTCGCAATCTTAACTTAAAAAAATTGTCACAACTTTACAATGGGGAAATTGTCGCAAATTTGCTATGGGAATCCGCAGTTTGAGAATTTGACAGTCAAAATCGCACTTAGTGAATATTTTTAGTGAATAACCCCCTTAATCTGTACTAAAACTTAAATCAAAGAAAAGAACAAAGTATCTATAGTTCTGTGTTTACATTTCATCCATATAAAACAAAACATATATTAAACCATACATTATGCAGGTCTCTGCAACAATAAACTGGTATACTTTCATCTCAACTTGAGTAAGGGCCTGTGTAGCCCGAAACATGTAGCGACAAAAAATAACATTTTATGGCATTATTACCCCATTTTTGCTCATTTTTACCACCTAAACTTATTGAAAAATTAATAGTATTTTCTGAATAATCATAAAATGGTCTTGAACTTATGTAGCCTTACCACAAATCTAGAACTACAATTAACATTATAGGGAAAATTATTATTCATCAATTAATTAATAACTTCTTAATGGTGAGTCAGATCTCAGCTCTTTAAGTTTGATTGTGTTCTTATCTATCACCCCTATTAAAATAATAAAGGATTAAGCCAACAAAACAATGTACAATGCTTAGTAAAGTGGATTAGCACTGAAAAAAATCATTTTACTTTAATTGTGAAAAAGATTAGAAATTTGTGTGCTTGCACAAGCGGGTAATTTGACAACGTCTACCAACATCCATCTCATTTTATGACTGTGATACCAGATATTTCTATAACTGACATAAACTGTTGTTTTTTTTCATCAGTGCAGTGTGATTAGCTTATCAGCACAGTGCTTGAGATGAAAGATATGTGGAAAGGTTGAAATTAGTAGTGAAAATTTCTGTAATGAGTCAGAAATAGGATTATTTCAGTAAGGATGATAATATTAAGATTAACTTTTACTGTCGTAAACAATTATGAGCAGTATTTTAAGAAAATTGAAATATTGTTATAAAGTTTATCTTTGTGCCACAGCAAAGACCCCAAAAACCTTAACTTTTAACACACAGGCTGGGTGCAGGACACAGTGGCATAACCAAAGGTCTATGGATTCCGATGTAAAACTCTGACTTTGGCACTCTACCTTATTGAAACACCCGTGCCTGCAAACATAATCAGTTTCTGACCAAGAGATCAGGGGTCCACCTGGAAACAAGAGATCAGGGACCCACCAGGAAACAAGAGATCAGGGGCCCACTAGGAAACATGAGTTCGGGGTGCCACCAGGAAACAAGAAAACGGGACCCACCAGGAAACAATAGATCGGGGGTCCACTGGGAAATGAGAGAACAAGGCCCGCTATAAAACAAGAGAATGTGGGCTCACCAGGAAACAAGACATTAGGTTCCCATCAGAAAACAAGAGAATGGGGGCCCACCGGGAAACAATAGATTAGGGACCCACCAGGAAATAAGAGATCAGGGGGCCACTAAGCAAAATACTTTTTTATACTATGTATATTCCATAATGATGCAGTTTATGGGGGTTATTGACTAAATTCCAAATTTTCCCATAAAGGTATGAATTCACCAGCTAACGACGGTTGCACATTATCCAATAGACGGCTACTGTCACAATTGCAACTTTACTATGGGAATATTGTCACGGTTGTGACTTTATTATTGTTGTGGTTGCAGATTTTCTATGGGAATCCGGTGTTTGAGAATTCGACAGTCTAATTCTCACTTTAGTCAACAGACCCCTAAAACTCCCAGAAGGCCCACTAATTACTGGGTCAACTGAGAATTTATTGCTTCCCAGTAATCCAGGCCGGCACTGTCTACTTCATATATATAAAAGGCCTTGTGATTGCTATCAGTTTACCAACACTGCAAATAGTTGAGTATGCACATAAATTGTGCAGTGAGTCCTGATTCCTGAGGTAAATTTTACAAGAACAAGGTAGTTATGTATAAATAAATTTACATGTAAAAAAGAGAAAACCTGGTTTAAAAAAAATGTATGTAATGTCATGGCAACTGAGTTTGTAGAACTGACAGGAAAATGAAATATACTTTGAGCCAAAAGTAGGCAACCGCATGTAAAAACACTTGTCTCAGGAACTGGGCAAAATAAGGCCAGTGTCTCTACATTCCATTGATAGTGATGTCTGGGGGCTGATCACATATGAATCTATACTAGGTAAAGGAGAAATAAAGCTGCAAACCCCCACAATTTAATTTATATCTTTAAATAAACAAATTTCTTCTAACTTCAAACACTGTTGCCTCTTATCTCACACTAACATTTGGGACTACCGGTGCAGTGATATATTTCCATAACCAACCACATTCATTTGCAGAGGGATCTCTGGTATACAGACACACTATGGTGACATCCTTGCTGGAAATTAGTAGGAGGAAGTAACTGTGGGTGTGTCTGAACACTGGTAATTACTATTCATAATTATAAAACTGGAGTGGATAAGCTAAATGTTTATAAGTGTCAAAAGAGAAGCAATCCCATATGTTAATAAGGACCTGGCCTAAGTCTCTTCCTAGTGGTACTGGAGTACTAATTTGTTGGTATTGGTGCTGATATATTACTCAGCGTTTACAGAGATTCAGCATTCCCTGCTCCATTGAGCTTACAATCTAGTTTCCCTATTCAGTCACAGATGTTTGTTTTTGGATTGTGGGATGATTGGGGAGAACATACAAATTCCATGCAAATTAAGTCCAGGGTGGAATTGAACCCAGAACCCAGCGCTGCAAGGCAGCAGAGATATCCACTGAGTCACCGCACTACCCTATACTTCATTTAATCTAGTTCCACACTGGTTTGTTTGTAGCTGAGATACACTAAGGTATAGTACTACATATGTAAAGAGGTATTTTGACTATAGTTCCCCTTTAAGAGGCACATTGATTAATGAGTTGAAATAAGCAGTTTTCACAATTCATCGCTTTAAACATATTTTTCACCAACTGATATTTAATCACAAAGCAACTAATGGTCATTGTGCCCGGAATGAATATTAACCAGAGAAACAGTATCCGGCGTCCAGATTGTGTAACCAGATATCTGCTTGTGCAACACATCACTGGGATTGGGGAATATTTTATACCATATTTTATAGTATTATATATCTGTATTACAGCATTGCATAGCACATTTACACAAAATTCAGCAGTTTCACCTTAGAAACGTCTGTACTATAAGTGTGATGCTTATGAAATATTCATATTTAGAAACACAGTCAAAAGATTATTAGATACATTAAAAGTAAGGTGTTGGGTACAGGGATCCTCACTGAATAAACAGGTGCAGCAGGACTCAGGGTAACTCTGGGATAAATATTTATGCTTTGTAAAAATTTTATTGGACAAGAATGATTCACAAAGCAAAAATTCTATGGGGTTTCTTAATTTGCAGGTTTGAAACTTAGTCTGTATGTCTTATGAGCAGCAAAGCAGAATCAAAATACATACCTGGCTTAACTCTTTTGGGGGATTCTCCATTGAGCTATTAGTGGTGTCAAGAGGGGGCTGTTCTAGCGACATTTTCTCCACTCCCTTGATTGACCTGGACACACAGCTTCCAGTTCTGTTGCAGGTACATTCTGTGCCAGTCACGTAAACCTCTCACAACCTTGCACACATTTCACTCTCCTGTTGACACAGCCTGAAGGTCCCCAGGGATCAATTTCTCTCGTCCCCTCCAGCTGTTTTGGAGAACAACCTAATTCCCAGGAGGCAAAAGATCTTCTGTACAAAACAGACCCACACACACAGAAGGGACACAGAAAAGTGTAAAAACAGTAATATAAGTTGGGAAAATGAATCAATGTGCAAAATCTACAGCCAATCACTGAGATCAGAGTTCAGGATAGCAGCCACGTGCAGAGAGAAGACTGGGTCAGGTAAACAGAAGGCATTGAGGTCACTATTTAAACCAGGCAAACTAAAGCTGTGTGCAACAGATACACAGAGAGGAAAACTGGATCACTGTCCAGAAAGAGAAACTGTTTCGGTTATAGCATGCCATTACTACAAAACATCCGCACAAATTCATTTACCAATTAGATGTTTTCCACCATTAGTCTAATTCACAATTATCTGAACTAACAGTTGACTGGCTTGAATAGTCACTGCCTTTTTATACCTGTGTTAGTGCAAAAATCATGTTTTGATATTATAAAGAGTCATGCCCAGTGGAAGTAAATACCTTTACACTGGACCCTGCCTGAAAACAGACATATTAAATAAGAAGAATGTCAGGAGATTATTTTTTATTGAAATTAAGAAAACAGAGTTACAGTATGTTTATTGTTTGTAGCAGGATAGCATAAGTTAACTTACAGGGCATGTTCAACTGTCCAACAACTCTGCTTATTTAAAATGTTCACTTAGGTGGATCAACTGGAAATCAGGAGAAGACTTCACCCAATTTCTGACTAGTAGATCTAAGAGATTCTAGAGTGCCGGAGACAGACACTGAGAAAGGCAGAGTCTTGCGGGTAGCTTTAGAAAAAAAAAGTCTCAAATGGCTACATTATTTTTAAATATTCAAATTGTTGTAAATGTTTTATATAAAATAGATTTTTTTAATAAGCAGAGATGTCATATGGGTTAAACATGCAACACATTGAATTAATGGAATTAATCTCTTTCTCCATTAACACCATTAAAGGCTCATCTAGGTCAGGGAAAAGGGTGCAGTCAATGCAAACTTTAGATTCACTAGACATCCCACAAGTAGGAAGATTCCTAAGGGGAACCACTACTGGATGAGTTACACACTATTGGGTCCCCTTCACAAGAAGATTTGTTTTTTTTTGTATAGTTCCTTAATTCCTTATAGGACTAGCCAAGCACAGTCTAGACCAGCCTGGCTAGTAAGCCTCTAGCACTCTCTGCACCATCTGGTTGCTGTTATGGGTAATAATAGCTAACCTAAAACCCTACTCTTATCTCAAGATTGGTCTTATATTTTTTTTGGAATCAAGATAAATTTCTACAAAAAAATAAACTGTGACCATAATAATTCTTGTTCCTCTTTGCAATATGTTCTTGGGGTGCTGTATTATGCAATGATTACTGACTACTTTACTCTGCCACAAGTTCTTGGGCCATTGAAAAAATGTTGGTCACTGTATGAGGATTGGAAGAATAAACGTATAATGCTGACTGCTATTCTGCTGCTTTACTTTGAAATATTGTAGTACATTTACTAATGTAATTATCAGTTCCTTACCCTCCATTATGAGATTGGGCTGTGAACATTGCTTCCACAGCTGTGTAAAGTCACAGATGTACAGATTCTGCGACGAGGATCCAAATCACAAAACAACAAATGATACATACACATGTAAGTCAGCTTTATTTATTATGTTTGATCATAAAGCACAGACATAGTGGTGCAAACTATGCATAAAGGTGATACAATGCAAAAGATATACTGAGCCAAGAAGTACTGAAAGTCCTGCCCAGAAGGTGAAACAATGTAAGAGTATTAGAGGTACCATTACCAGATTTTGCACTAGCTGACACAGGCTGTTGCCCACTTTTCCTATTTAGCAGCCCCTTCAAATAATGCATCAAATATTCTATAGCAACTGGTCAAATAGGCCTGTGACTGGTGGGCCAGGTAGACATTGTAAGAGAGGTATTAGGTGCTGGACATTGGATCCAGGCTACTTTACATAAAACTAGGTTTCTTGGCTCTTTGTATTGTAATGAAGTTACATGGAGCTCATTTCATGGATATGGCCACAAGCTCTTCACTTGTGCATTTTTGCATCATTGTTGAAAATAAAGTAGATAAACACATATACAGTTTATAATTAGAAAAAATGTTTTTTTTTTATCTTAGGCACATCTGACTAGAAGTTCCAGAACATTCTGGAACAGTCTGTTCCAGTGTAGGGGTTTTTATTAAACGGTTTGGGTTCTGGGGTTTTCCCCAAACAGTTTCAACTTTAGAGGTTTTACAGTTAGTCATTGGGATTAATTATTTAGTACCAGGATGTTAAATAAAATAAAAAGTCACATTTTTCTATCCCCTTTCTTTTTGTTGCAAACACTGTACACATTTCTTTATCTTTGGTTTTTTTTTTGTTTGTTTTCTGTTGTTTATGTGTGTCTTGGTTGTTGCTTTCGCACTCCTGCCTCTTTCTCCCCACGCTTGTGCTTCCTGTCACCGTTCACAGGGGAAGTCTTTGCGCTGCCTCTGCCTTACACTGGCCTTTCTGTGGTCGGCTGTTTTTAACTGGCGTAAGTGAAACACCTGACCTTAGCAGCACAACAATCTCTCGCTCTTTGAGGTTATAACAGTTACAGGACCTTGTGACAGATTCAAAATACATGCTTTTCTGTAACATGCAGTAAATTCGATCTCTAGGCTGGAGGCAGTTATCAAGTACAATATAATATGTGTGTGTGTGGGGGGGGGGGGGTACTGCTTTTAAATATAATTGTAATTGCTAATATAAAAATGCCTAGTTGTGAAAAATATTACAGTAGAATCTAAGTGCAACTTTAATCTGCTGCAAAATATGAATAGTAATTAAAGAACAGCAAAAATGAAAATGCCTCAGTTGCATTTATAGTTACATTATATTGAATCTATGTAACAAAAAATGATAAATTGTGTCTATAAAGTTTGATATTTGGTTATTTAGTTTTACAATTTAGGTTGTAAGCTCTATGGGGCAGGGACCTCCTTCTTGTTTCAGTCATGGCCTGGTAATTAGAGTGATGTATTTTCTTGATTATATGCTTATAATTTACTTCACTTTTTCTTTGTTATGCACTTCCCTTGTCTGTATTATAACTCAGGGCCGGTTTTAGCTATGGGTGATGTGGGCGACTGCCCAGTGCGCAATATATTTGAGGGGTGCTGTCGCCCACATTGCCCATAGCTAAAATCACCTCCTCCAGTGTTCCAGCGATGCACCTCCTCTAAGTGCTTCTCCACAATGAGGTAAGTTGAATGTGACGGTGCTCCTTTGCTGCTTCGGGTCTTGTTGGCTGTTGTACTCAGGATTCGGCAGCTGCCGGCAAGACCCGAAGCATCTAAGTTGCATTCAACTTACCTCATTGTGGAGAAGCACTTAGAGGAGGTGCAATGCTGGAGGAGGTGAGTGGGGGCATGAGGGGTGGTCAAGGGCGGTTCGCCCAGGGCGTCAATAGCGCCAGAACCGCCCCTGTTATAACTGTATTATTGGATTGTACAGCGCTGCGTAACCTTGTGATGCTTTATAAACAAAAATATACAAATATAAAATACAATTGGCCTTTCTGTGGCACTTCCTGAATATGTACCCTAATATGTACCACAAAAACAATGGAATTGTGTGGATTTTTTTTATCCAACACATACAACAGGTGCATATAAAACAATGGGACTGTGTAAGTCCCACATACAACATGGCTGCTACCAATACAGATAAAACAGAAAGAAAGTAATATAATTTAAAAAATCAGCTTCAAAGATAACCTTTCTTTTGTAAGTTCTGTATTTAAATAACTGCCAATCCAAATGGAATTTTATTTTTGTCATTGCTGGTCCTTTCATATTGCGTCACCAAATTCCACAGATACTGACTATTCACTTCAATCCCTATTGTGATCACAATCTGATTTTCCTACACTATCACACACAGACTAGAGCCAGTTTGGTCCGTTTGGCCTGTGAATGGCAAGCTCAAGAAGAACTCTATGAATTGTGCAAGGAACCATTGCTCCACCCATAAATCGACTGATACCAATGGCTAGTTAGAACTTTATGCTTAGCTATAACTTTTACCTAGTAGCTGACATTTGACCATAAAAGGTATATTCCCCTAATCCTAGATTTATGCAACCTATGTAATAGCCCCTCAGGACCATTAGCCAATTAATGTATAGGTCAATAAGATAACAAGAGCTAGACAGTGTCCAAGGGGAGCTGCTTTTGCGTAGTTTTGGCTATATAACCTAGTGCTTGTTCTTCAATAAAATCTGGATCTTATCAGAAGAAATGTGTGTGTCTCATCTGTACTGATCCTCTGGGCCTGGCCACACTAATATAATTTGCAACCGAGTGGGAAAGAAGTGATCCGCCACTATAGGGAGCTATCAGTAGCTTTAGGGGGTAAAGTGTGAATTGTTGCGTAAAGGTGTGAATTCGCCAGCTAAAGACAGTCACAATTGACTGCTACTGTTGCAGTCACATCTTTATAATGAGAATATTGTCGCAATCTTGACTTTCCTGTGAAAATATTGTCGCAGCCTCAACTTTACAAAGGGAAATTTGCCAAAGTCACGGATTTGCTAAGGGAATGCACTGTTTGAGAATTTGACAGTTGAAGTCTCACTTTAGTCAATTACCCCCTTAGACTATGAAGGGAATATATAAAAAAGCATTTTTTTCCCTTTGTAGCTCCTACCAACCAATCACTTCTTTTCATTATTCTAATGCAAATTGAACAGAAATCAATAATGCATGCTTGCAATGGAGTCATGCGCTACATAAAATGTGTCTGTAGGTGTTGAATATATACCATAGTCTTTCAAGGTTCTTAAAATGGCAAACAGAAGGATGTAGTTTTCAACAATCATCTTCATCAGAGAAATCTGACAATGAGGAATTCTGAACCACTTAAACAAAATGAAGTCTTTCAAGAGTGTGTGGAATTTTCAGATTACTGCAAAACAAATATAGATGTTATATTTATCTGTTTAACCAGAAAGAAAAATGACATCAAGACAGAGGCTGAATAATGCTTACGCTTTTGGTTATTTGAAAAAAAAAGTTGTTTTTTTTTTTGTATAACTCAACAGTTTTGGAAATATAAACTGAGCATAATAATTCTCAAAAATAGGGTATGATGTTCCCTCAACAAGTTCAAAAATGTAGTTAATAAAAAAGCTGCTTGTATAGGCAATTGCTCAATGACTGAACATCAGTAACTTCATACAGACACTTTCATTGCAGCTTGTCAAGAGAGCAAAGGGTGTTGTCTCCTAATCTTAGCTGTGAAATAATGCTCCCGCCTAAAGTATATCCACAAAAATACTTCAGAATTTCAATTTAACTTGGTAAGTCCACATTGCTATTGTCTCCTGAAATGAAGCCATTTAGGACCATCGCTTATAAGTCTCTTTCAGGGTGATGTACTCTGCTGCAACATCTTTGCCCTGTGAGTGTCTGTTAAAATCCTGATTTATTTTTAGAGATGTGGTGCCCCCTTCTAATTGTTCATCCTGATTTACATTTTCTTTCATCTTTTCCTCTGTATCGGAGTGCTCCAGGGAATGAAGCAGTAAAGCTGCAGTACACTCCTGTTTCCCAGAGTCTTGTTGATCAGGTAGACAAGTCTTCAAAGTGGCATTTGAAGGATCTGCTTCAAATGATATGTTTTGAAAACCAAGGTCAACAGATGTTGAAACACTTAGATAGCCAGCATGGAAGAGGGGAACCTGCTCAAGGGTGGTTGGGGATGGTGATGCCAATACCTCTGCTGGAAATTCCCTCTGTTCTGAATTATTATAAGTGGAATTAGTATGGGTGGATCCATTCTCTTTTATGGCTGGGTATTCAAAAAAGAAATATTCTTCATTGGTAAAACTGGAAAATGAAGTTTTACTGCTGTCTGTGTTAATGTCTTGGTGAGAGGTGGGAAGGAATTCTTTTGTGGCTTCCTCCTTTTTACATTTGAAATCAACTGGTGATATGTCCAAGGGATGCACATCCAGTGAAAAGGATGAGAGAGAATATGGTGAAGATAACCATTTCTGGAAATGAATATGAAACAAAACGGTCAATGCATTTAACACGTAACAACACATTTACCTCATAATACTGCATATTTTTATTCATATGAAGTACACTGATTTTGTATACAAACTAGAGTCTTGTTTTTTAAAGGAGAACTAGTAATAAAAAGGTGGCACCCAAAATGATACCTTAGTCTAAGCCGAAACAGGTCAATGACAGCTTGAACTGTGCTGTCATTGCCATTCACGGAGGCAGACTTGACAGAGCTTAGGTAGGTACAGGAACCAGCATGAAGCTCTGCTCACCTAGTCAAATTGGCGGTCCAAAAGAGCTTATATGTTTTCATGCTCATTACGCCCCCAGTTAGAACGCTCCTCTCACCGGCAAAAAATAATGAGCAGTATAAGTTGAATAATCTACTCTTTGATTTGCTTTGCTATGGACACAAACAGTTAAGTCCATAAGAAAAGTCATTTTGTATACTTATTATATTGTTATACAGTGCACCATCTCTACTAAATGCTAAATACCTGATAATCAGGCTCCAAAAGCAGTACTATTTACTTCCTGGGTAATGTCAGCTAATATAACACTGCTAACTGGCTTCCCAAAAGGGACACTCTTTCTCAGAGCTGTAGTGCTGTAAAGCTGAAGACAAGAGAGAAGTGGGTACCATGCTAAATGTTAGCAACTTGCGAAAAAATTGTGAAAAGCAAAAGATTGTGTGGTTTATTTGTGGTACCTTAAAATTTCCCTTGTGAATGGTCATTAGAGGGTCAAAAAATTGCGAAGGATCCGGAACACTAACACAAAATATTTTCTTGACCCTGCAATTAAGAACATATTGAATAAATGGCAGAAGAGCACAAGTCATGGGATATATATGGAAAAAAAAGGAAGACAATATTAGCTCACCCATCAGGCCAAGAAGGCACTTTTTTAAAGTCCCTAGTATTAAAGGTTCCCATCGATAATAGTTTTTTTCTCTTTAGTTACTTAACATTTATAGGGGGTAATTCACCAAGCCGCGAAGTGAG
>WMED01014710.1:0-13921 GCA_019650415.1 Pipa parva | reverse complement strand
GGGGAGAGATAAGGGAGGGGGGCAGAGCAGGGAGAGAGTTCAGAGTTCTTACAGCCGGTGGATGAAGCTGTTTTTCAGTCTACTGGTCCAAGCCATTAAACTGCGCATTCTCCTCCCTGAGGGTAGCAGGTTAAAGAATCTATGAAGAGGATGGGTGGGATCACCTGCCAAACAGAAGACTTTCTGAAGATGACAAGTGTTATATAAGTCCTGGAGGCAGGGGAGAGAGGAACCTATAATCATCTCAGCCGTTCTTACAATGCTCTGAAGATATTTGTGCTCAGATGCCGCACAGGCCATGTACCACACCGTAAAACAGCAGGTCAAGATACTCTCAATGGCTCTGCTGTAGAAGGTGGTCATTATGGAGGTTGAAGCTCTTGCTTTTCTTATTTTTCAAAGAAAGTAGAGATGTTGGTGGGCCGTCTTGACCAGAGACAATGTGTTGGTGGACCAGGAGAGATCTTCAGTGACATGTACACCCAAGAACTTGGTGTTAGTCACCCTTTAGACAGCAGCTCCGTTGATGGATAAAGGGGTATGTTGTGGGCGGTTTTTCCTGAAATCCACAACAATTTCCTTGGTTTTATCAGTGTTTAACAAGAGATTGTTGAAACTACATCAAGAGGCCAGTTGGTTCACCTCGCTCCTGTAGTGTGTCTCATCATTGTTACTGATGAGTCCCATTAAACAGGTTTAAAAAAAACAATTAAAAACCCTTAAAACTAAAGTACCATTCTTCAGATTTCTTTCTGCCTTTGTAGGTCTCATCGCTAGAAGTGTGCTTGTTAACTCTAAAAGGGCACACCAGGCTATAGCGATGAAAACAAATGTAGATAGCCTACTTCTCAGTCAAAAACCAACACAGGGCATGTTCTGATCAGAAAGAGGGAACAGGCAAAATATCCCCACACAAGCATAGAAAGCAATTTTCAGAATGAAAGGAAATAATCTAGTTTTCAATACTAAACTTAAATATGTTAGGGAAATGTAACAAAAATATAACAAAACATTTTTTGGAGAATTTACACTTTTCCTTTGGATAAATGTGCTACTTGGCATTCATTCTGGTGCTGCTAAAGGGACAAGCTATATAAAGGTTCATTAGAATCATATCCTACCTTGTCCTTTTCAAAGCTAAACAGTTCTAAAAAGGTCAACCTTTTAATCATAACAATGTGTCCTTTCTCAGCAGCGAGGTGAAAAGCTTTTCTTCCTTTCTATGATTTAAAGAGAAAATTGTTTGCATTAAATACACATTTATTAATGCTTCAGTCATTCTGTTTGTACATTCTAAAAAGAAATACACAATAGCTAAAATTACACATAGTAGGAACAGACAGGAAGGGATTCATCCAGGGTTTATATGATGGCCATAGGGAGATGTGGGACCATATAAGAAGTGCAGAAGTCCACTTACTTATACCACTAATCAGGCTTTTACTTTGGTTAATTGAACTTGCATTTGAGAAAGGGCCCACTTGGCCAAAACATGTTATGTTAAGAGGGATGTCAGTGCCAACTGTACATAAAAACATGGAGCCACCAAGCCAAATACATCACGGGGAAAGATAACTCATAGGGCTACAGTACATTAGAGTATCTTCTGCAATCTCTTTTTATAAAGATGAACATTTCTAGTGTTAAACTTGCCTTGAATTGCTTCACATTTCTCATCTGCTTCATCCTGCCCAGTACTAAGGAGAGCTATGCCAGTACGAGGGGAACATGGGTAATTCTTTGCCACCAATTTTTAATTGCATTTTTTCAAGTTTGTGCAATAGAAATTTCAAATGAATTCTACTATGTTTCTTTATGGTATGCCATGTGACCATAGCTGTAAAAGAAGTGTTAGGGTCCATCCAAGCCCTGCCTAGTTGCAGATAGGTGGTAAAGGGGCTGGTGGAAGGATCTAAGAGTGGGACAGTAATTAGAGGCCTGTGAATACAACTAACCTCCCCCAGCTGGCATCCTACAGACCCAAGCTTCACTACCTCCATATTTCCTCTAGCCTGTACTTAGCTGCATTGTAGAACTTTGTGCTATGAGCTAGGGCTGGAACCCACTCGGTGTTATAATCAATTTAAAAGCAAGATTGAGGCAGCATCACCCAAGAAGGCATTGCAGCTGGTAATGTAAACTCCCACATACGATTACCCTGTTTAGAAGATTGACAGCGTATCATATGAGTACCCCCAAGTATCCCTCTGCTCTTGCTGCTGGTCGGTTTACCATTATGTAATATAGTAATTAATTGTTGCGCTGTTTGTTTGCGCTCATTATCTTTAATATACAAAGGGACATTTTCCAATCTTTAAGTGAGAGCTTTTTCCTGAGACTGGGCTAGTTTTATGTGCTAATGCTGCCTTCTCCCACAGAGGATTCTGGGATTCTGGTGACGTAGGCAGCAGATAAAACAATGTTAGAACACTTTACATGTAATACATTTATCTATATTTATTCTTCCTTAAAGAAAACAGTATTGCTTGAGGGAATACATTAGAATGCACAGAATCTCTCATCTGCATATTTAGAATATTTATCCATGCGTCTATATGAAAAATACATGCAAAATGCATTTACCGTAGTTCATTTAGCCAAGTGCAAAATTATACACACAGTATTACCGTATATATGTAATATTCTATCTACACAACAGGTTATTCCAATCCAGTATTAATAAACCACAAATATCATCATCTCTTATAAGATGTGGTTGGTTGTAAAACCTGCATAACAGAAATATATTGAGACTGAAAGAGAAAATCAGCATATTTTATTATTTCCTTTAGTTTATCAGTTCCAATGAAAAATAACTAAAGGGTCCAATTATGCATCCCTCATTTATATTAGAAGCAGACGAGCCTTACTGACTCTTGCAGCACTGGCTGGCAGAAGGTGGATCCTTTTACCACAGTGGGGTTGGCACTAGTTAATCCTGGGGGTATGGAAGCTAAGGAGCTCCCGGTCTTTACTCTTAAATGCAAGGGAGTATCGACATTGTGCCAAGGGAAACCCTCACTGATGGTAGCTGGCAAATACACTACAGGAGGACTGTACAGAGTACAGCAGATATGTAATGCAGTATCACCAATAACTGATGCGGCTAAACTACAACTACAGCACAGGAACACTGAAGAATGGAGCACTAAGGATAGGAGTGCCAGAGAATAACAACTCTAGCAGGCGGAGATGTAGAATAACAAGCCAAAAGCAGGAAAACCAGTAGCGCTGGTCAAACACAAAGCTAACATGCAAAGCACATAAACAGAAGTGCCATGCAGGAAGAGCATTGACACACACAGTTGCTTAGCAACTGCACGCTTACAAGATGGTCTTTGCAGATGGTTTCCCTGCTTTCTAAAAAAAAGTCTGTTAAGTGGACCTGATAGGTTAACTTTAAAGAAAAAATATAACAATATTTTAAAATCAATTATTCTATTAAATAGTCAGTTATGTATGAAAACATAGCTCAGGAGTCGGCAAACTTTGTAGAGAAGGGAGCCATTTTGCTCCCTCTTCCACCGGTGAAATTTTTCTCTGAGCTGCATAGGGGGAGGTATGCGTACTCCTGATCACATGACCTGCCAACTTCCAATCAAGAGAGGCGTCTGAGGTCATGGGCGGGGCTAGGGAGATGTGCTCCGAGCCACAATAAGGCGGCTTAAGAGCCACAATTTGCAGACCCCTGGCATCATTTATTGTTGCATCAAACATTGCTTTTCTGAATAATTTAGAGAATGGACTAGAGGTGGCCATATTGTCATATAGCCATGATCATTATCACCTGTTTGGGATGACTGGTTAATCAAGAATCTAACAATCCTATAAAATCCATTCAAGAAATAATTGTATTAGGTAATAATATGCCTTTAAAGATAACAACACCCGGAAGAATCAATTACACAACTAAACTCCAAATGGCAAACCCTGCTCCCAAACCTAGACAAAAGATCTGAATACCTTGTGAAATCCCTAAAATGCACAGAAAAACTTACCTGCTCAATGCCCCTTAGAGAAATGCAATCACGTATCGTACACCAAACATACTTCACCCTAACACTACTCAACAAAATCCTACCAAACCAAACTCATGCATGTCCAGAATGCCACTATACACAAGCCGATTTCACTCACTGCTGGTGGAGCTGTACCAAAATTAGAAAATTCTGGCGTAAAGTGGAAAACTACCTAAACTCCACGTATAAAACCAAAATACTCATTACCTTTCCTCAGGCCTTGCTTGGCCTGCCCACTCGAGGAGAGTCTGAGACCAAAACTATATATGCAAAAATTTACTTGTTCTTACCCATTGCCCTCCACCCCTAACCTCCTCAGCAACCCCTTCTCCATCCCCCCTCCACACCCCAAACCCTACCTCCCCCCAACACCCCCATCCCCATTGTTATAAAGGGGGGAAAAACAGATGATCAGTGACATATAAACAAATTTCATTAAAAAGAATTCACTGCAATTACAAACGCCAAAACAACCAACAAGCAAAGAAGTAACTTTATGTTCAGCAACTACTTCTATATGTTTGAAAGCATTATCAAAAGTCAATGCATGAATCAACCACTGTCATCAATAAAAAGGTATTAAAAAAAAAAAGATAACAACACCCCTGTTTACTCCCAAGGTAAATTAGAAAGGAATACCTTATCCAGTATATTTAGGTCTTCCAGCTGCAGATCTTTAATAAGATAATCCACTATGTCATTCTTATTGTTCTGAGCTGCAAAATGCAGGACATTCATTCCATCCTGAAATAAAACACAACATTCCATTATTTTGTACCCAGGTTACTGGATTCAAGCTCCATTGTCTGGTGGTGGATAGGTTAATACAACCATCAGTGGTACTTAGGAAATGATCAATGCCAAAGCCACCTGCCATGTGACCACCAGAGCACATTTGTGGCTTCACCATACTGTGTGTCACTATCACCACAACATTTGGTGGCTGCGGCAGCCACCAAATGTTGTGGTGATAGTGACACACAGTATGGTGAAGCCACAAATGTGCTCTGGTGGTCACATGGCAGGTGGCATTGGCTGTATTACGATATTTCCATGAGACTGGCTGGTCTAGTAATAAAACGAAAATAAAGCAAATCTATTCATAGGCAGTGATGTCACCACTTCGAGTGTCACATGACGGTGCTCAGTTGTGGCATCATTATGCTATACATCACGTGGTGGTACATGGTGTGACATCACTGTGCAGACATCCCCAAATAAATGGGGCTGCACACACCTATGCTTGTGTAATTAGGCTATTCTAAGTTAGGGTACCCTGTACAGAGGCATTCATTCTGCATTTTTAATTCACATTTACGAATATTTCACAATTTTGTACTGATAATTCACAGATATCTTTTTAAGTCATAATACTGCTTCATTCACAAAGTACTGCAAAGGGATACATACCTGATTTGTCGCCTTTTGATTGGCCCCTGCTTTAATTAACATTTGTACAATTGGTAGATCTGCAGACCAAGCTGCAAGATGTAGTGGAGTCAGGCCATGCTGAGGAGAAAGAGAAATCCATCAGAGAATACAAAACTATATGCAACAGGAACAATTATCTTAGCAGCTCTATCGTCAATGCAACAATCATACAATTAATTTGATCTTGTGCACTGTCAGCAAACATCTCTCTGCAGCAAAATATGTTCAATGAAATTAAAAGGACATAAGGTAAAATTGCAATAAAGGGAAAGTGTGATGACAGTGAAAATTGTGTGATGGGTTACTAACTGCAAGACTTTTTAATTTTAAAACAAATGTCTTCCTGTTTGTGAAAAATATCAGGCTTTCTACAGATAAGGGAACCAATTAGACAGCTGGCATGGTCATTTGATTAAGGGTCCATTTGGCCAGAACATGTTTATGTTAAGGTTGGATTAAACTTGCAAGAGTGAAATTTATTAAGGTTGGAAAGAACACTTTAGTGAGAATAATCTCGTTTTGTTCTCGCAAGATTTCTTTCGAGATCTCAAGATCAAGTTTTTCCATTTCGAGTTTTCAATTTTTTTTGCCCATAAAAAAGTAGCCCTACTTTAAATTAGTTGCATGGCTACCTTTCCAACGAAAATATTGAAAAACTCGATCTCGAAATCTCGAAAGAAATTTCGCAAGAACAAAACAAGACTTCTCTCGGTAAAGTCAGAAAGACCATGGGAGTTATTTGCTAAGGTGCAAATTCAACTGTCGAATTCTCAAACAGCAGATTTCCAAAGTAAATCCGCGACAATTTCCCCATTGTAAAGTCGCAATAATATTTTAAAGTTAAGATTGAGATAATTTTCCCATAATAAAATCACGACTGCGAGAATATTCTCATTATAAAGACGCGACTGCGACAGTAGCAGCCTATTGCGACTGTCTTTATCTGGCAAATTTCCACCTATACGCAACAATTCAGACTTTAGTGAATAACCTCCAAAATTGGAACTTTTCTTTTCGATCTTAATATCCCCCTTGCAGTTTCCTGTCATTTGGATTCTGGGATTGGGTGGAATCAATTTTGTGAGCACAGTATGGGATTGCTTCTAATTGGGTGCACAGCCTTTTAAGTAAGCGGTCAGTGGTTAATTTATAAAAGTAACCTGAAGGAGAACCTCAAGAATTTTCTATCTTTATGTAGATTTTTTTAAAGACTGTGTACACAAGAACTACATGGAAAATTGATATTGTGCATCATTTTTCTACCACCCTTTGTTGTGTTTCTTCTGTCCCATCAGTCTTATTAAATATGTTACACTGACGGGGTAAATCACCAAAGAGTGAACTTACCCTGCAGTCATTCACTTCAGTACGCATATCCTGTTATGCGCTCGCTGATGTCCTGCACGCGGACATCAGCGAGCACATAATAGGATATGCGTACTGAAGCGAACGACTGCAGGGTAAGTTCACTCTTTGGTGAATTACCCCCTGAGTTCCTGTAAATCCTTTTTGATTGTGAAGTGTCCATTTGCTTTGAACTCTAGAATATATAAATATAGCGGAATACACTGAAAACCCCTTTTTATGTGAAATAACCTGTATCAGCCAGTTGGTAGCCAGCATTTGCCATACTAATGCATGCTGAATAATGAAAGAAAACATCTGATTGGTTATGAGGATATGTTAAAGGGGCTATTCACTATATTACATTTCAGGATGTTTTAGACTGCAGTAATAAAAGGCAATTTACAATTGGTCTTTGATTTTTTTTAGGATTTTTTAATTATGGACCTTGTCCTTTCTGCCTTTTTTTCCTGCTTAATTTACACAACGCAAAAAAGGAAACAAGTGTTAATAACAAACTGGATACATTGGAACAAAAATTTTGGAAATAAAAAAATGAAGACCAAATACAAAATAATTTAGACTGTCACTATCCATAACAGAAATATGTATATATAAAGTAAACATTGTGCTGCCTGGATATTTGTAATCCAAGCTCTTGCAGCTTCCCTCGGCTGGGAGTACTAGGGTTAAAGAAAACCACAAGTTAATACTGGTGTATGGAGGTGTTGTGGATGTTTCTCCTACCAACAGGCGGACCGCGGTCCAGACCCGAACGCCATCCTGTCAGGACCGGCAGTGTTTCTCAGTGCAGGTACCAGGGAGAGGAAGCGCTACAGCACAGACAGTTCCTCTGCCGCTGGCATTGGTCCAAGTGAGAAAATTTTGATGTTCCAGACCTTTGCTTCTGGTAAATTTTTAAATTTGGACCTCGGTTAATTTTAGTTGGTGACTCCTGTCCTATAACATACAGTAGACTTCTTTCAGTGTCCTATAACATACAGTAGACTTCTTTCAGTGTCCTAGAACATGCAGTAGACTTCTTTCAATGTCCTAGAACATGCAGTAGACTTCTTTCAGTGTCCTAGAACATGCAGTTGACTTCTTTCAGTGTCCTAGAACATGCAGTAGACTTCTTTCAATGTCCTAGAACAGGGGTTGGCAACCTATGGCTCTCAAGCCAGATGTGGATCTTTTGATGGTCGCATCTGGCTCTATGACTGTAATGAGCGGTGCTCACATGCAAGCTCTGCTTGTTACAGTCTTCCGGCTAGTCGCCAGCAAGTGCTGTATAAACAAAGCTCTCTCAGAGATTCTGGGTTGCCAGCCAATCTGGAGCCACTGACATCACCACACTTCTGGGTTGCTAGCCAATCCAGGACCACTGATGTCACATATGTGACGTCACAAATGACGTCAGCGGCTCCAAAGGATTCAAATGGGCTGAGCAGAGCCACACGTATATGGCTGTCTCAGCCCATCAGGTTGGAGACCCCTGTCCTAGAACATGCAGTAGACTTCTTTCAGTGTCCTAGAACATGCAGTAGACTTCTTTCAGTGTCCTAGAACATGCAGTAGACTTCTTTCAGTGTCCTAGAACATGCAGTAGACTTCTTTAAAAATGTTATGCAGCTCCACAGAGTAATATCGCATTCACTGAATTTTTTTTCCAACTAGGATTATTGCATGCAACAATTAATATCTGAAAAAATAAGCATTTTCATGAAAAAGACAAATGTAACATTTATTTACCTTATCTGCAATATCTACACGGGCTTTATGACTTAGAAGGAAGGAGACCGCTTGAAAATTATTTCCAGCAACAGCAAAATGAAGTGCAGTGCGATCAAGCTAAAGGGAAAATAAGCAAGGTTAGGAATGGATGCTTTGTTCATATATTTGAACGTTGTGGCTTAGCCATCAGAGAGTGAATTCCCATGGTTAAATTAATTAACTACAATTTGTGTCATTTTTTGCCCTTAGTGTAGCAAAGCCAACTATGCATCTTCAACATTGAAAGTATTGTTGCTATGCTGAAGTGATTTGGCACATAATACTTTGTATTGTAGCAAGTCACCCATTGCAGCAAAGTGGCACCATCTTGATATGGATCAGTTTAAAGGAAACATGCTGTCATAACTATCTTTTTCTACAGTAACATCTAAAAACTTGCAAATTGCTGTGATCAATTCCCTCCAGACAATACCTGACTAGTGACTGCAATAACCAGTGCTCTGCTATGAAAGTTACACAGCCTGAAGTGTGTGGAATTTGTAAGTACCTGTATAAAGTTAATCCAGTTACATTGCTATTCTATAAATATTGATCTGTTACCAATAAACTCCTTTCATTTCATGTTCACAAGAATTCCTGGTGCCCAGAATTGTTATTTGCTGTCCCCCCCTTATGTATTAATGGGAGCTCACCCCTGAGAGAAAAGTACACTGTGGGTGAAATTTACTAAAGTTGAAAATGATTTTTTTTTTTACATTTTTGCCCATTTTTTGCAGTGAAAACAGGTGAGAAGGTGGGCATAAAATGGGTAAAAAAATGGGGCGAAAAGTTTGAAAACTTCATTTTCGAACCTTCTCGTCCATTTTCGTACGGAAAAAGTACAAAAAATTGTTTTTGACTTTGGTAAATTTTCCTTGGTAGACAAGATAGCGCTACACTCATTTAAATTGTAAGCTCTACAGGACAAAAATCACCTTCCTCTTGCTTCAGTCAGTATTTGGTACTTAGGGGGTAATTCAGCAAAGTGCAAACTCACCTTGCGATGCTTCGATTCACCTTGCCAAAATGGTTACGTGCTGCCTTCTCTCCTACACGCGCACATCAGCGCACGCTTTAAAGGTATTCCAGTCACCTTGCGACCATTCGAGTCGCCTCGCAAGACTGGAATACCTTTAAAGCGTTCGCTGATGTGTGCGTGTAGGAGAGAAGCCAGCGGGTAACCATTTTGGCGAGGTGAATTGAAGCATCAAAAGGTGAGTTTGCACCTTGCTGAATTACCCCCTTGGAGCGATGTATCTTCACACTTTTATGCTTGTGATTTACTTCACTTACTATGTTAATCACTGCTCCCATGAATATGCTATAATTGTATTGTTGGCTTGTACAGCACTGCACAAATTAGTGGTGCTTTAGAAATAAAAATATACATACACTTACATATTGCTATTTAATTGCCACATTTTCTTCTAAGTGAAATGTTACCAGAATAGTAATGGGAACCTTGCTGTAAGCCCCCAGTTACCCATTTTAATTTGAAGAAGTCAAATCCACATATTCATGGCAGTTCCACAAGGTGAGCTGTCACCTCAGCACATGATGAATACTCAAATTGTTTGCAAACAGACATGAAGTAGTACATTAATATGCAGTCACCGTAACGTCCCAAAAGGAGTAAATTTGATAATTACAGAAAATAACAATCTTTGCTTAGTATGCAAAGATGGTAAACGTTCTAATTGCCAGGATTTCATTAATTTGTGGGACAGTTACAAAAAGAATCCATCGTTATCTTTCTATAAAATATACAGTATATATTCCACTTAGATTAATATCAGGGAAGAGTATTCATATTTTTTTGCTTCCGCATAACATTTATTGTTATGTACACACCCCATACTGTGCACAGTGCTGTTGAACATGTTGGCAATATATTAATTCTAATAATAGTAAAAATAAAGCATAGCACAGTCATATAGGGGGATGAAATATTCTGCTTTGATAGAGAACAAAATAAGAAAATACCTATGTAATCTTCACCGAAACATCTCAAATCTCTATTTGTAAATTTTTAACCTGCCATAAATAAATATTTGCAGTTCTGGCACCAAGGGCCTCATTGATAAAAGTCTAAATAGTCACGTAGATCTATGAATTCACATCTATTCTCCACTTCCCCATGTTCTCACATTGACTAAACTCTGCAAAGTGGTGATTATGCGACCAATTCAGGCAACTACGATAGTTGCGATCTTACGGAGTTCTTTGCATCATTTTGCTTGAAAATGTGACTAGGTGAATTGCTCTGAATTCACCTGTTTGACTTCACCACTTCAGACTGGCAAATTGGGGGGTTGATGGCAGGGCTCCACTGCTGCGTAAGTCATACAAAGTGACAATGGTGACTGCAATTAAAGGACAACATGGCATAGGGAAAGGTGACGTAGAAATAGAATATCCACAGAATACAGTTAGTGGGATATGGTGAGGATGACGTTACTGCCTGTCACTTGTTGAATTCGCCTCACTCCACATGACTTCTCATCCTATCTGCCTGACTAGGCCACACTATGCATGCAACAGCGATTGCTTTTGTCCACCTGTTCGACACGTGTATCCACTTAGTAAATACTGAGAATTCAATATGTGTCTATTTTGATGTTGCAACTCAAATTGTAGCAAGGTGAATTCAACAGGTGAATTCATCCTTTTGTCAATGAGGTCCTATATTTCTAAGTACAATGCATTTGTTGCTAAAATCTTGAAATTTCATATTACATTCTCAGCTATGGCTTTCTTAGAAAGCAATAGATTTTGCACCTCTAAATCCATTTACATTTAACTTGCATTGTGTCCCGCGCTGAACATTCTAATCAGCATAACTGGTAATAAACTGTGAAATGTGTTACAGTATTAACTTATTAAAGTCATTTTATGAAATGTTTGCATCATTTATAAACAAATTCAGTATTATATATAACACAGCATAAATATGTATTTTATGCATATTAATTCAGTGGTGATAAATCTAAGTTAGAGTGCAGATGATTGTTCCACTTGACTATCAAACAAAGAGAACTGCAATCAGGCTATTAATGTGGATGACCAGATTAGAAAGCTACACTTTTTAGACATTGGGTAGAACCAGGGGTGATTTTTAGCCAGGTCATGCTGGGTTGGCAACCCGGTTTGAATCCTCTTTGGGTCATGGGACTCATTCACATCTGTTCAACTAATGACTAATATGTGAAAAAGAAGTCAGTAAGGATTAGATTGGATTCTAGGTGTGTCCATATGCACATTACATGTTTATTTTAACAGGAGTAGGTAGGTTATGGCCCAGTCTGGAACAAGTGGTGCTTTGTTCAGTATAGTTATGGGCTGGGAGTGGTAGGCTGGGTAGAGTCTCCTGGAATGGTCCCCCAGGGAGTAATGAACTGAGCAGTAACAGTAAAAGTCATCAGTCAGGATTCATAGCAAACAATATCTGGTGAATCTTTGTCTGTTATTTGAAAGTGTATGATAATAGTCAGTGATTATAGTATTTTGGGAAGACCGCTGGCCTGAATTTATTAATTGCATACGTTTGCCATTTTTCTCCTATTGTTGTGCTGATGCCAAAAAAATGCCATTGCCATGCAGTGTGTGTGAGTGTGTCAACAAAGACTTGCTCCAGTCTAAAGAGGCTTATTCATCAAAGTGAGAATTTGACTGTCAAATTCTCATCACGCTGGGTTGCTACACTACGATTCTCTACTCCTTTTTCAGTAAACAGAGGATTCCCGTAGTGAAGATGCAAACTGTTGCCTAGTGTGGCTTAGTCAGACAGACAGCAGGAGCACTGCCATCAGTCCCCCAATTCTCCACTTCAATCTAGCTATATAAAACTGGTGAACATGACACAATATGCCTTGGCAAATTTTCTACTGCAACAGACTTTGATGCTTTGTGAATAGGCAAATTACCTGTGCACTAGTGGTCCAAAGTGCGCCATAAATCTGTAACTATCATGCTCTGTCGAATTAGTCTTGATTTCACCACACTGCAGAGTTTGATAAATATCCAAATATGGGGAAGTGGCGAATGAGGGGGTTATTCACTAAAGTCCAAATTGGTGCATATACAGTAGGTGCGAATTCACCAGATAAAGACAGTCGCAATAGGCTGCTACTGTTGCAGTCGCATCTTTATAATGAAAATGTTGTCGCAGTCGCAACTTTATTATGGGAGAATTGTTGCAATCTTAACATAAAAAATTTGTCGCGGATTTGCTATGGAAATCCACTTTTCAAATTCGACAGTCAAATTCGCACCTTAGTGAGTAACCCTCTAAATGTGAATTTGCACCTTTATGCTACTATTTGGCCTTTTCAGGAATAAGCCCGCTGAATGCTGAGACCAATGTCCAGAACAAGCAGAGGGAACTGGGCATTTAATTGGGGTAGGTAAACAGATAAAGGTCCTGTACAGTTCTGTGTATTTATATCTGAGTAATTGGCAGGGCGCTGACAACTTCTATAGGCTTTTGGAATTCCACAGTTTTCCAGCTTTGCACAGCAATGTAACTAAGCACCTGCCTCCAGAAAGGATTGACGTGTTTTTACTGGCACCTTCTCAGCACTAAAGCAACAGTCACCAAAGTGTAAATGTATGCAGTAACTGTTTCATGGTCGTGTTGCATACACTGAAGCCACTAGTATTTTCTGGCCCATTTCCCAGAAAACTGAAATTGTAAACCCTCCAGCAGTCTGTGAATTTTAAATCATTCAAATACTATTCATATGAGCTAATTCCTGTGCATTTATGGGGTTCTCTAGACTGCAGTGCCAGCAGGACCACTAACAGAAGGGGTACAGGGGTGCTGCTGTGGAGGGATCTATGAGTACAACAAACTTGGGGGGTAGCTAGTCAGTCATCTGTATGCTTCTGAGTATTGTCCAATTAAACTGATGGCATAGTGAGCAGGAAGTATCGGGGCACTGAAAATGAGGTACAGGGCTGGGCCAAGGTTTCTTGGCAGAGTAATGAAAATGTGCCCCCCCCAATCCTTGATGACCAACACCCCCCACCTGCACAATCCCACTCTCAGCCTGCTGCACCACTTAGTAGACTAGTAGTGCTTCTATGCATTGAAAACCGATGATCTTATCCTCTGTCTGGCAGCTCAGGGGATTAGAATCAGATCATCACCATCTCTGCATAGAAGTACTATCAGAGTGCAGGCGTCTTACTCCCCAGCGCTCCTAGTAGGATGTCATCTTCAAGCACTACCCCCAGCCTTGCATAATCCCCATAGGCATGCATAGGCCATTTCATTTTGTTGTGCCCCCAAAAGAAAAATACTTAAAGGTAAAAGTTTTTCCCTGTCCCCCATCCTACTGTCCCCATCCCTGCTG